>ML783722.1:43315-55237 GCA_009831015.1 Picea engelmannii
CTCTAGTTGTCCAGATCTGCTTTTTATTTATCTTAATGCATTCGTGCCCCGACTTAAAGCCGACATATCTTCCTCACATCTAACGGTCGTCACAGACTCTGAGATCCTCCGAAAGAATCTCGTCCATTCATCGGGACTTATCCACATGCTAACGTCTCGAAAGTATGGTCAATATTTATCACGACGAGAGTCCGAGTTATTTTTCAAAGGAACTCTCGAATCCTAAATTTTTCGAAATGGGTAATCTCTCAACACGTGGCCATCTCAAATCAGACGACCCACGACTACTCCGGGGTTTCCACCATGGAAAGTCCCGATCCTTTTGGGGTTTTGGGCTTCCAAATGCCGATGCGCTCTAACTCCCATTAGCCCTCTGGGATAGACTCATGGTTCACACAACCTCCCCTTATATGACCACAGTCATACCTCCTATCGGAATTTCAGACTTTCCAATGCCGAAACACATATGTCCTCAAGATTCATGAAACTTTGAACCCCGATATGACGATGGGCTCCCGATATCGCCCACGTTTCCCAATTGATGGATGACTCAGATCATTCCCAGGACTTTTACCATGAAAATTCTTGACCTCCTTCATGACTCCTGATATCGCGATTCCCAATTTCCCGAAATGGGGAAATCTCATGACACGTGTCCTCCGTCTTTCAGGCGGTCTAGATCTATTTCGGAGCTTTCAACCCTAGACTCTGAGGTTTAAGATTCGGACATCTCCCAACAAACCCTACAACTGATGGGTTTTTCGGCTGAGATCTGACAGATCAGACGGTTCCTAACCAATTCAGAATTTCGCATATCGCGATTTCCACATTTCTGTGTATTTCAAAAGGAATTTTAATTCCTACGCACATTTTTCCAGATCCGACGTTCATGAGGGCTCTCCTTCCCTCCCGAACAGATCCTAAGGTTCTAACACCATTGGTGTAGAGACCTGTCTCCCTGTGGCCATAGACCACACCAGCTGCGGTTTCACTCGCCGTTATACTTCCTGAGCTCGTAAGAACGGTCAAGCAACTACTTGACACTCCAGAACAAACCAACGTCCGAAATTGGTCCTCCATACCCAATTTCCTTCGCATTCTCAGTCCAAATACCACTCCACTGGCCCATCTAGGCTTAGTGTCGAAACCTTCGCTCTGATACCAATTTGTAGCACACCCGTTGTGCCACTTTCTGATACTATGTTTAATTTCTCTGATACCAATTTGTAGCACACCCATTTTAGAACTCTGGGCTTACTCGTGCTCTGATACCCATTTGTACACACCATTTGTACAAAGCTTATACAAATATCATATATCCAATGCATTTAACAAATAAACACATTTAACTCAGAGTAAAACATATCATTACTACTATAATTAAATAATCCATGGTATTCCATATTAATTCATATACACAACGGAAAACATGATAACATTTACAATAGAGACATGATAAAATTTGATAATACATAGTTAGACACTTATCTTGTAACAATGGTGGAATCCACCAACCAAATGTAGGCCTTCCACGAACCTCCCATCCTTAGACCGCACTCCTCATCAAATCAGCAGTGGATCACCCTCGAGCTGGGACTAATCTCCACCCCAAGGCAAGGAATCTAGGCTCAGGCTGAGGTTACAGGGAAAACACTCACACACAATCACAAGGACAGAATTCTCTCCCAGGAATCTCCCACGCTCACTGCCCACAGACCCTCATTCCCCACATGCCTATTCCACCCCAGGATAATGCACCTTCTCTGTCACCTAGACAGTCCTTCGGTTGCCAATCTCCCTTACCTTGGGTTACAAGAACAGATCGGACCGGAAGCCTCTGAGCTCTATGGAAAATACAAGGTTCCTTCCAAGAGTTCTCTCCTTCCCCTGTGCACTCTCTCACCTGGAGGGAGTCACTCATAGGCCAACAAGCCTCATGCAATCCAGTACTGCGTAGTCTTAACAATCCCATGAGAAAATAGACACAGGCTTTCCAAAAACTGGTTCGACAATCACAGGATGGATTCACAGTCATGACTTCAAAACTGGTAATGCTCGCATAGGCTCGCTCAACTTTCCCCAGCAAGAAATACTCTTCCCTATAATCAACACAGGCTTCTCATAGGCTGGGGTTACACGCACAGGATTTCTCAGAATCAGACACAGACATTCGAGCCACATGGTCTCCCCCCCAAGGTTCTCTCCAGGAGTCGAGTTAGTCACACTGCTCAAAGCTCCATATGCGTTCAGACAATCTGGTGGAATGGGAATCGAAACCTTCTCACGGCTCACCCTGGCCATTTTATTCGCATGCACTAGTGTTGACACTTGTCACCCATGGAACTGCATGCGCTCCACCAGCACACGTTCCTCCCACCACTTGGGAATTCACGTGTCCTTCCAAAAGGACTTAGGATAAAAACATATGATGCACATCTCTTTTGGAATAATATTAAAATATTATTCCAAGGCTTAAGCCCCCGCTAGGCTTAGCCCCTAGGCGCAACACTTAGCCCCTTTCCTACCTTCCAACCCCTAATTCCTTGCCCACTCTGTGGATGCTCAGTCCCCCTTCACTCATTCATCATGGTCGGTCTACACCTGGCAGTGTTTATATTTTACTAAATGTTCTACATACATACAAGTACAACAACAGGCTCCTGGCCTTCAACACTTAGGCTCCCAGGCCTAACAAACACATAAGCCTCCAACTTATACAAACTTGTCTCACCATCCTATAAAACATAATTACAATTCCTTTCAAAACATGGTTTACAATGGGGCTCGGCCTTGGGGACACTACAGAAGAGCACTACCCTTCAGTTGAAAGACCGCCATGTAGACCTTCATGATGGAGGTATAGTCACGAAGTGAAAAGCACATTTCCATATTCGCCAACCATACCGTGACGGATGTGCCATCCGGTGTACAAAAGAACTCAAGAAATTTGACCTTCTCGAGTTCACGGTGAATGCTACCAATACCAACTGGAGCATGCGGTGGACCCTTAGGGGGTGCTAGCACCCTGGCCCCATGTCTATCCAAATGGATGATCAATGTCTCATACATCCGCTGAAAGGACCTCATCATCCCAACCACATCACCCACCAGTATCTGTTCCTACCCGACAACCTGTTCATCTCCCTTGGGGTTATACCCCTCATGCATGGATCCTACTGGGGGCATCGCGCCTCCTACCCTAGCACCCTGTCATCTGCCTCCGCAGTGTCCTAAAACCAAGATTACCTGCACGAATACAGATCAAATTAATTATCAACCTTATAATCAACAATAAAATTAACAAAATTCATAGTGATCCCAAGTCATGGGTAGAACCTCTCTGATACCATATGTAACGTCCTCATGATTACGACTACATGCGACACAACACAAAAGATTTTTTATTTTTTTTAAAGAAGGATGGAAACAACTATAACATTTAAACAACACAACTTGACAATGAACATAATGCATGAAGATTAGGAAACAATAAACAATGACTCAAACACTAGCACATCAGGAAACTAGATGAAACATGCGATAAGTAATAGACAGATAAAAATGACTACCCACTCGATACAAGCAAAACAACACCTACAAGCTAAAGGAAAACATCAACCACCCGACATAACGAATTCGATGACCAGTAACTAGAAACTTCTACGGCGTGCAACCAACGCATTGAGGCATTATAGAATCAAGTACCAACATCAATTTCAATGAACAATGCCCATATCGGGAAGTGCAGACTCTGGCCAGGTTATCATTCATCTCTATCCATCAATTCGTGTAATGATTCCCTCATCAGGAATTATGCCGTCATCAGGTGGTAGATGTGACAGTAACCTCGATGCAACATAACATATCTAGACCAATAACCCAAGAAATCCAATGCGCTAGGAGACAGAATTAACTGACAAGAAGACTATACCCACACACCCAAGGAACAAATCAACAAGACGCAAGATGACATCACTCAAATTAAATTGCACAAGATATTAAACAACTTCTCCAACAACCATAAACCATTATTTGTTAAGTGTGATGCCTAAGTGTGAAGGAGTGAACTATTATAAATGTTACTATTATCATAAACGTTATCATAACTATGAACTATTATATCTAACAATGATATCATTGTCCCATAATAATATTTCGGTCCATTAATAAATCATGTGATATTAATGTTGTCTAACCATGTCCATTAATAGAATCACGACCATTAATGTCATCTAACCATGTGTTATCTATTAATAAGAAATTAATCAATAAATCCATGTGCTAACTATCAAGAACCAAGTGATCATTATTTGTTAATAAAGAATTAAAAATATAAAGGAAATGACAAGGAAATAACAATAATGTATTGTCTAAGTAAGGGATTAATCATATATATTGTTGTCTAGATAATTTGTTGTCATATAAAAGGTTACTATGTTTATTGAAATCACTTCCAACCATCCAGGTATACACTATCACTGTCATACCCAATAAATGCAAGATCATTGTTTATTATATATTATAACATTATTGTCTATTATATTATAAAAATTTGTTGACTGTTATATCCTATCAAAATGCAGCCATGTCAAAACGGTATTCACTAAAGCCTATCAAAACGCTATGTAAATAACAATAATGGGTGAATATCAATAAGATATTGTTGTGTAAATATATCATTGTCTATATGCCCCAAAAATCGTAGTGTGAATGCTATGTAATTCTTGACAAGATCTATACACTATACCATTAAATTCACTTTCAAAAGTACGTTGTCAACAAACATATTACTGTGCAAAAGAGATATCATTGTGTAATAAAAACAATGGATGAGTTAATGCTGAGTAAATATATCGTTGTTGAATTACATTTCAAGAGAGAAATTAAACTCTATAAAATTACAGTAATCACTATCATAAATCTCTATATGAGTTCGCTATCATAATTGCACTTTGTTATCATGGAATTACTTTATAAATTTCTATCATAAAATGAAAATCATTTCTATTAACACATTAACACATTATCACATTATATACACACATTAACACACATTAATTCGCTTCCATTAACACATCATCACATTAACACATGAAAATCGTTGATAATACATGATTCATCAAAATGCAGGTACAACAACCATGAAATCGTTGTTAAAGTCATGGTTAATCAAAACACATGTACAACAACCATGAAATCATTGTTAACTCTGTGGTTCATCAAATGCAGGTACATCAACCATGAAATCCCTGTTAACTTCACAGTTCATCAAACGCAGGTACAACAACAATGAAATCACTAAGTTAAGTATAGAATTGTTGGGATAAAAGATGGAATCACTAGGTAAAAAGAAAGGGTGATTTCGTTATATAAGATCTGGGTAATGGCTCAGAAATTCATGGGATACAAGCTGTGTTAAAAACCAAGAGAAACGGTGGTGAATGTTGTGATCTAACAATAACAACACAGAGGTTAGCATCTCAATGCTGGAATCATAAAAAAAAATGAAGAGGATTACCATTCCTCAATTCTAGACATCGTAAAAAATGCATAGATTTTCCATTAAAACGCTGGGAATTATCATTCCAACATGCAAATTTTTATCAACCAAAAATGTAGAGATTTACCAAGGTTTAAGCAATTAAAAACGCAGATAAAATAGAAGTTTTAATCAATCAAGACACATAGATGTTGAATCACAAGAAGGTGCAAGGATCATGGATTAATCATAAAAGAAAAAACACAGAAAAAGGTAAGGGTTAAACAACTGGGAAAAATTTATCCTTCATTTATTATCCATGCACAAGAAAGTAGGGCATTTGAATCTATAGGTATTTAAACACCAGAGTGACAACTGTCGATTTGACTCCTAGCCGACTGCTCAGGAACAGACTAATAACTAAAGGGATAAGGGACAAAAGTTAAAAACTCAGTTTCTCTTCACAGTAATCAATCAAAACAAGCGTAGAGAATTCATTGCAATCAGAGGTTGGATTCGACACGAGAAATCAATTTAGAATACAACAAGCAAGGGGATTCCAAATACCATAGGAAGAAAGGTGCAAGAAAACTCATGGCGATGAAATCTCCAGCCGAGCATAGAAAAATAACATGTGTAAATTAAATTTCATTGCAGGTAACAACTTTAACATGCGTACCTTATCCAAACGTGAATGCTCCGAAGTTTTTGTCCCACGCACGCTCTGTCCAACACCCACTTTCCATCCGATGTGACCTCACCAGTACGTCCCAACCAATGCTAGGGGTACTCTTCTTCCCCCTGAGCCCCCCGAGCCGCAAAGAGGCCACACAAACAAAACTAGAGAACTGCTAGCACCCATATTGCCTCACAAGGTCGAGCTACCACTCGTTACCTGATATGGGTATCCCAACTCTCACAAGAGAAGTTCAGTCAAGACAAAAATTTAGCAGCGTAACATTATGCAAAAAGATAAGATTCATACTCCTCTTCATCCATCCTTTTTATAGAGTTATCAAGTAATTAGTTTCCCAAATTCTCATTTAATTCCTTATTCATTTAATTAATTAGGAAAAACCTCCCCCATACACATCTCGTTCGATCCCCTAGTTGCACTAGAAAATTAATTTGATTAAATAATTAATTATTCCTTTTTCCCTCAACCGCCTAAAATAATTCCTAAAAACTCTCCTTGGTGTCTAAATATTCCCTTACAAATATTAAAGGACTTACGCCTTACTTAATTCCTAGTTGAGTTCATAAATAGCAAGTTCCCAAGGCAAGATTCCTTACTAAGTTAAACATTCAGATTTTTCTTTGTGTTTCCCCTTTTCTTTAGGTTTCCCCTTTCTCTTTAAGTTTCCTATTTCTTTTAAGTTTACATCATTTTCCTTTTTAACTAAAAATCAATTTAGCAACTGTATATGAAACAACCATTTACCCTATTTTCTTTTTAACAAAAATTACATTAGTAAAAATAGATAAAAATGACCATTTCCCTTTTTAAAATTTTAATCCTCCATTATAATTTTGACGTTAATAAATAAAATTGAATTTATTACCCCCCTTCTTGTTACATGTTCATTTATTATTATTATTATTATTGTTTTTGACCACATGTTCTACTTAGACCTAGATTTTAATTTTACTAGGCTGGGCGACATTTTTATTAGGGAAAATTGTTTTTAAATCTTACTTATCACATCATTCATTTTAAGGCCGTATAGGTTTATTCACTTACCATTTAAGATCTTGACGTTCCCTTCAGGATGCACTACGTGCTCCAAGGGTGCCAATCACCTCTTTTCATTTTCCTTTCATGATGTGCCCTTCAGGATGCACTACGTGCTCCAAGGGTGCCACTCGCCTGACTTGGTAGACATCAAACCCCTAGAGTCAATACTTTGCCCAATGATCTTGTGGGAGACCAACGACCTCTAAGGAATAAGGCCCCTCCCTTATTTCACGCCCCTTAGAATCATCATGAGCGACTGTCACAATCTTCCCTCATGACATCGTGGGTCTTCTCGAACTAGGTAATTGTTAACCTATGATTTGAGCCACGACGAGAGTGTTAGTAAGCTGCAGCGGGACTGCTTCCACAGCTCTCCCTCAAAGTCTCTAGTTGTCTTGTGTGACTCCTCTACTCCACATGTGAGTTTGGTCAACAAACTATCGTCAAACTGCATCCATCAACGAATCATGTCAGCAATAATAATCAATCATAATAACATCTAATCATATGTACATATGTCACATAAACAATATTCAATCCAACAGTCCACTCCCTGACTCGATCCAGAGTCCAGGGGGTTTCAACGATGTCTCTGCATCCTCGAGGTCCAAAGTCCTGCACACTCAAGAGAACTCAGTCAATAGCTTATGTCTATGTAATACAACCAAATAACATATCATCAAATCCATAATATCTCATAATCATAATCAAACGACCAATCATATAATTATCTGTATCTCTTCCAAGAAAGTGTCCTCAAAGAATAAGTTCGCTCAGTGCACACAAGAGAAGGATGTTACAAACGATAATAGGTACAGTGGTTACTCTTCCACATAAGGTTATCATCTTTCCCTTAAACAATCTTATCCTTCCCAAAGAAGGTAGCACAGTAGGATTTCCCAAAGCTTCCCAAGTTTCTTCTGTAAAAATATTCACTTGTGTTTCTTCATCCAAGACACACTCTATGTCAAAGTCTTCTATTCTTTCATTTATGGGCTATCTTGCTTTCAATATTTCTTGTAAACTGACATATTTACGAACATACATTGTTTCTTTCAACTATAATAACATGTTCTAAACTTCCTCTGACCCTTTCTCTTTATGAATTTCTAACATTCCCTTAGTCTCTTGACTTTATTCATAGTTTTCTTGTCGTATGTCCCTTCTTTCAACTTTAGCAATAATCCTTGGACAATCCTCAACCTCATGACCAACAAACATACAACAAAGACAAATAAGGCCTACTCTAGGACATTCCTTAGCAAGATGTCTCGATCATCTACAATTATAACACAAAGTCAATCCTCTTTTTCTCTTAAATGTTTGCCAATCATTTTTGTATAGTTCACTTCCCCTAGGATCATAGTGTTGGACCTGCAATCGGCAAAAAACAATTCTAGGTTCCTACATCCACTTATTAGTCCAAAAACTCTTTCTGTGCATAGGAATAACATATCTTTCATAATTTCCATTAAATTTACTCAAATCAACACTTTCTTTCAATATTTCCCTAGCCTTCAGACTAGGATAGAATCTATTAAACATACTTAAATTCATGCTTTCGAAACAAAAAATTTGACTTATCTTTCTCTTACCAAATCACAAATCTTAACTCTTTTAGGATCTTACCCCTTTTCTTCAGAGCAACTTACTTTCTTATCACAAAAATTTGCAGAACAATAGAGTACTGCGCATTTTAGCAGCAGAACTATGGACATAGCTTCTCTTTTTCTTTACTTCAGTTCCCATCATTCATGGTTTTAGGTCCCAACAACAAAACAATTTGTTGGCATAGGGGAAGAACCATGGTTCAATGCTTAACAACGCACCATCAAAACCCCGACCAACGGCCCTTTCGGCAACACCTGTGAAGCAGGCAAAGTCTCACCTGAGGTAGAAGTAGGGGGGTTACATGACGTAGGTGTCTGTAACCAGGCAGGGACACGAATATGCGATAAGAGAACTTCGTAGGATATTATGTTAATGCTTAGGAATGGACATGCATTAGTTTATTAAACCTATTAACACCACAAAGAATAATCAAAGATAGATTGACGCATTAACAACAATTGATTATATACCCTGAGAACTTAACACTTAGAACTTAGCACTATAAGTTGGATCTAGAATTCATAACATAAGTAAATTACTTAAGAAACAAAAGATCTATCTATTACACATCATGATAGAATCACTAAGCAGATTCATAACGCATTAACCTCCTCGTTAAGACAACCACTCCAAAAATAGGTGCAATTTTTTTTTTATTAATTGACAGTGTAATTACAAAATACAAAGCTTGGCTCACTGGCCATAGCTTACAGGCTCACCAACCTCATATCCCACAGGTGCCCTGGCCTAAAACATCGCGGCTCACCAGCCTATACGAATAGATATACATTCATATATACAGTTTCCACCTGGGGGTATTACATACAATATACCTTTCAATGAGATGACATGAATTAAAGTCTAAAAGTGGAATATGCAAAACCCATTGGCCTCTCCATTAGGTTAAAAACTCTAATGTATAGTTTACAATGAATCTAGGCCCATAAGGTTAGGACCTGCTCACAAAACATGCAAAAGCAAACGAATGGGATTTTACCATTCACCTCTCCCTTGCTCTTCCTCTTACTCGAGGCGCTTTATTGAATCTTTTGAGGAGGGTGTTTTTGAAGAGTGTCCCAGTTCACAACTATAATTATAAAAAGCTAAATTGTGATAATTGAAAATTCATTGGTGTAGATATCTGAAACTATGGTGAAAACATAGGTACCGAATAACATGGAGTTGAACGGGCAAAGCTCAAACTCATTCAAAATATTTGACTAATCCATTAACAGTTTATCCTAAAATGGCAAATGAATGGATTGAAGCAAAGTCGAAATGCACGAGTTCCATGGAAACGAAATGAAACTATCGGATGATCCTCTAAATAGATTTCAACAGCCTAAGAAAACGACAGTGTACACTTGAGCTAGAATAATCATGACATACCTTCTCTGATAAATAGAACTATTGTCCGTAAAAAAACACAATCCCCTGCTCCTTGTCAATGTCAAGGTCGTTAGTGAACTTCAAGGGAACCCCGTCCACTTAACTAATAAGGCAAGTGGCGATCCCACCTTGAGGACCAACCACAAGTAGCCCAAAATGAGCATCTGCAATATATAGATCGCTCGTGTGCTTGTGGAACCGAAGGCCCAGAGGCCAACCGCATATATGCTCATATTTTATATTCGACATGGGGGTCGGCCCAGGTTTACACAACTCTTTCGTCTTGTTGGGAGACGTATAGGCGAATTTCGACCACTGTTGGCCGTCCCAGAACATGATGCGGCCATCTGCGACACCAGTGTAAGGCCCTCTTCCATGGGGATCAAACGCGAGACTCTCGGGTCCCTGGACTTGGTTTAAGAACTTAATTTCAGACCTCTGGAGTCTTTTCCAGTCGTCCTTGGCCAGGGGAAGTTGAGCCCATGGTGGGAATTCGATCCTGTATGATTTGAAATCGGGGAAATCTGCAATGGGGCTGTAATGAAATGGGTTTGTGCTATAAGGCTATCCCAGGCCTACGGAGGAAAATTAAGAGAATTTAGACTTACTAAAATATTTTATTTTTTTTTCACATCATTCCAACAGAATTATTTGATTTCATTAACACAGATTCATCTAAACTCAATCTGCGATACAGAATTATTTGATTTCATTAACACGGATTCATCTAAACTCAAATCTGTGATATGCCTTAAAAATAAAGTCATATTTCATGTTCTAGAAATTATATGCAGGTTTAAACATAAACTCTAAATAGCCCAATCTCAGAATCTGCAATTTACTTTACGTTTACGATTATAATGTGGGATAAAATAGATCTGAAATAGTATCCATATTCGATGCACCCTCTACACACTAGAGTAGATTCACTGCATTAATGCACCCAACAGACACTAGACAAGATTCAATGCGTGATTATGCTCCATTTTCAATGCATACCCAAAAACGCCCAACAAAATACATTCTTCTTATGGCCAAAAACGACGGTAACAATTTCAACATTGCCAGAACAACTCACAATAACCCTGCTGGAACGAAGTTACCGAAAATAAAAATGCCAGAACAATCTCACAATATCATCATCAATAACAGTAAATTTTGTCGAATATAAAGATGCCTTCTACTTTACCAATTAAAATCATATCGTTGCCTTACGCCCGCATTGGAAGACATCCCACGCTCCATGCCACGTCCCGCGCTCCGTGCCGCGTCCCACGTTCCATGCCGCGTCCCGCTCGCCGACCGTAGAAGGCTCACCGGTACCTCCCAGGAAAACGCTAGGGGTACTCTGCTTCCCCCTTAGCCCCCCGAGCTGCAAAGGGGCCACACAAGAACCAGAGATAGACTAGCGTCTCAACTCGCCTCCACGGCTAAGCTACCACTCCAACACAACTGAGATAAACCCAGCTCCTCACAAGCAACCCGTCAAGCCACAATTCGGTAGCATAACGTTACGCTAACCGTTCCATCCCCCCCTTCTTCCTTCCTTTCCCTTTCTTTTATATAAATTTGAGACTAACCTAATTTCCTAAATCATTAATTAATTAATTTTTAATGACAAACCTCTAAACATTCTCCGCCGTCCAAGTGTCACTCATCCCTATGGTTCTCCAAAATTAATTTCTTTTTAATAATTAAAAGACTCAAT
>ML783722.1:86408-101123 GCA_009831015.1 Picea engelmannii
GGGGGGGGTGTCCGGAATGGTGGAGTATTGATGAAGGGTCCCACTCCTGTCGTGTCACCTTTTGTATCGTTCTCCACCTTCCCGTGCGACAAGGATTGGCTCCTCCTTGTCCTTTGACATCTGTCCATCTCTCGCTGATGTGACAAAGGGATATGACCACAGCCTTATGTCTCTCCATATTGGGATTCGTGAAACTCCAGCACGGATTTGAACCAACGGTATAGATATGAACTTGTTTCAACAACCACGATTGGATCGTGATATCACACATCGCGAAATCGGGATTCTTGTTGTATTGAGTTGTTTCCATTTTGAATTTGCGATCCGTGAAACTTCGATATGGAGTTACATCTACGGTCCTGATCATTTCTAGATCTGATGGTCCAGATTCACTCACGATTTCGCATATCACGAAATCAGTATTCTCGTTGCATTGTGTTCTTTTCCTCATGAATTCGCGATCCCCAAAACTCCGATACAGACTTGAATCAACGGTCCAGATGCGATCTTTATTCAGTGGCTGCGATTAAATCGCGAAATTGCTCATTGCGAAATCGACATTCCTGATGTCAAGTGACTTTGTCATTTCAAAGTCCCAATCCCCGACACCTCTCCATTGACTAGAATCAACGGTTCAGATTTAACCTTAATCTGACGGCTTAGATTACATTGCGATATCACATATCGCGAAATCGACATTCCTGATGTTAAGTGACTTTGTCATTTCAAAGTCCCGATCCCCGATACCCTGCTGTCGTCACACGTGGTTTGACATGTGTTAAATACTGTCACGTGTCACTCTGATTCGTGACTTACATGTGCCTGAAGTGTTGAATCTTCCTGACACCTGTCATTACCTGGTTGTGCCATGTGTCCCTAGCTGACGTGGTCTGCTATTGTGAGTTGGATCGACGGTCTAGATCACATGTTGATCTGACAGTTCAGGTTCAGTCGGGATTTCTTTCATCGTGATTTTGGGGTTTCTGTTGTAATTGTTCACGGGACTCGTGAAACTCTGATTCCCGATTCTCCGATGAAGCCTGTTGTCGAGCTTCTGCCGGTGGCCCCCGATCGCTGCCACGTGTCCTTCCAAATCGATGGTCCCGATTATGTTGGGATATTGAGACTTTCAATGTCCCGGTTTTCACGACCTTGAGAACTTCGATCTCCTGATGGCTGATATTCCAATGACAACTCCTCGTGTCGGGACTTCTCTTCTTTCTCCCGAGGCTTATCTCCCTCGCAGCTTCTGCAGATCTGACGGCTGTCGGCCTTTCGGGAAATTTGAATGGGATCCAACGGTCACTGGATCTCTGTCTTCCTACTCCTCTGCAAACTCCTGTATCTTGAGCTTTGCTGCGCGCGTTCTCCTCGATGTTTTTCCTCCTAAGCTTTCACTTTCGAATCCCCAAGGGATTCTTGGACTTATGCGCCTCTGCAGAGTCTTCACATGCACACTCTGATCCTGCCATCTTCATTGTTATACTTCAGCCATCCTCACTATTGTACTTGCCAATGCCAACAATCCTTTGTACATTCTTCCTGTATCCATGCCATCTTCATTGTTGTTCTTGCCATCAATGACAAGCATATGTTACCTGTTAAACATTTTCCAACAGCCTCACATGCAACATCAACCAATAGGGAACTTTTTGCCTAACCTAATCCAACTAACTCAGAAATCTATGAAACACAGAGCGAGTTTAGAAACCCAGATAGAGAAGAATATACCTACCAAACTGTCAAAACCCAATTATTTTTTACTTTTGATGTATTTGGGCCTTAGTTCTTGAATCACAGTTCTCGAAGTATTCGCAGTTCTCTCAGTAATCAACCCTGGCCGCCTAGTAGGTGTAAAATAGAATACAATAGATAGGTATATGTAATCAATAAGAGAGAGACGCCAGACGTGAGACCTGCTAACCAACCCACCCAATAATCTCGACCAACATTTTTTCCTCTCAGTAGCAGCTTACCTAACTTTTCATTGAGGAAGTTTTTTCCAACGTTTTAATGAAGAGTACAAATGCGACCATCGTAGGCTCCACTGGCTAGAGATCGCCTAGTCTCCACCGCCTAGACATCGCCGCTTCGCTTCATAAGATGGCTTCAATCGACACCATTGTTCCTTCCCTCCACCACCTAGACATTGTTTCTTCATAAGATGCAGGTTCCACTCTTATTTATTTTCTCGATCGGGGCTCTGATATGATTAAGAATTAGTCGGTTTTGTTCCCATCGCTACCAATGTCCTTGCTACCTCCTCTCCTCCTACTACTTATAAAGAAACCTCATACCTCCGTTGTAGCACTTTTCTATTGAAGGGGGTCGATGAACGAATCTCCATTCTCTCAAGCGCAAGAAACATTCTTTTTGGTCCTTCTTGAAACGTGTTGCACCACGAATCTATTATTAATGAACGAGATTATAAAAGGCTAACGAGACAAAGATGAGTTGGGTTTAGAGACAGCTTCCTCTTCAGGTCACCAGGATGTGATACTGCCCTATATGGGAAGACCTTAACTACATGATTCCTTAGACTCATGTAAGCCACTGATGTGAGCTCAAGTACATGAAGGATAACCTCTTGGTAAGTGGTAGACTTATTCTTTCCTAACTCTATTTAGATGTTAACCCTAAGATTCTGTTACCTAAGGACTGATAATTCTGGTACGATTCATCTCCTGCGGTTGGTCGGGTCGATCTAAAAAACTTCGCCCACTGCAAATTTTCATAGTCAAAGATTGGTGTTTGGGGGTATGAAGTTGTAATTTCCTACTGGGTTCAAGAACTCTCTTTTTTCTATAGTCAAATCGATTTGCAAAGCAGATAAGTTGATTCCTTCCTCTAAAGCCAACCAAGGTAGGTAGCAGAAGGACTTCAGTTTGCACTATTGTTCCTTGCCTAGACTAAAGATAATAAATAGAGGACAATGCCTAGACTAAAGACAGTAAATAGAAGACAATACCTGATGTCCAGACGGAGGCAAGGATGGTGCATGTTTCACATGGTGGTGAACATACTAGGCTAAGCTAGACGTAGGAATGTTGCGTAGGAATGAAGCAGTCGGGCATGTCAAATTGCTAGGTAAGCTATTTTGAGGTCCTGGATTTTACTACCATAGCCATCGGATTTATTTTATGGATATGCATTTTCAAAAATCTTCATGATCTTGGGTAGAAAATATAACTAAAATTTTGATAAGAAAGTATAGAAAACAGGTTTCTGTTCCTAAATGTCACCATAGAAAAAAAATTCCATTCTTATTTGGAAGGATTGTTACCTGCCCCAAATATTATATGAAAACTAAGACTGTAAGGGATAAATCACATCAATATTGCACAGTAAGAAAGGATATTTTCTAGCTTCACAGGATATTAAGATGTGGTTGTTACAGGGACATCGAGCAATGTAGGATTTTGAAAACTAGGTCGCACTATCTCGAACTCGATCTGCACAAATTCCATAAAGTCATTTCAGTTGCTTAATTGAAATTCAAAGTCGTTGAATGATACCTCGCACCCGCACCTACCCTCATAGATTTTTTTACTACCGGTATAATTTGTTGTGCGAGTCCCTCTGGCTTTGCTCCATTTTTTTTCTCTTTTAAAAAATATATTTGTTGAGCTCCTTGTACATGTTGATTCAGTGTATCTGGCATGAAAGTAATAATGTAACTAAGTCCTTGTTCTGCACTAGAAGCACAGTGAAGTCAATTGAATTTTACAGATGCATGCTTTTCCATTTTATCGAGTTAAAATGATGCAAAAAAAGAAATTTGTTTCTAATCAACAGTTTTAGGTATTTAGCATTTCTTGCGTGGAAATCTAAAATATAAAATCAGTAAACGGTCATACAACTCCCAAAAGATATATCTATGTTGTCACGAAGAACTTTTCTTGTAAACAGTGATTATTTATGTTGAAGATATCTTTAACATTGCTAGAGTTTAACCCATTCCCTTGTCTGTTGCAGGCCTTGTTTGCTTCTAGTTGTCTCAGATTATATGTGATTTTGAAATTTTGGAAACGTATTTCCCCCCAAAATTTTTGTGGAGGGAGACTACTCCTTTAATCTACTGGTATATAATTTTCTCCTTTAGCGAACTTTGACCACCTTTTTATACTAGTATTAGTCGGTTCAAGAATCTAAAAAAACATGTAAGTTGTAACAACTATATTGTGCATTGTCCATTGCCATTGCATTTCATGTACATGATAGTTGTGATAGTTGTGGTTTTCAATATGGACAACAACTAGGGGAAAATGGAAATATGCAATGTTTACCTCGAAGATTCATTGAAGAGTATTCTTGATCTCTTAGTTGCAAGCTTAAGTTACATTATACATCTGTAAGATAATATTACCCATCACATAGTAGAAGCCAAGAATAGTAAGTCTCTAAAACCCAAAGATAATACCCTGGCCGATGCATTCCGAAGGGGGAGTGGAATAACCCAAGAAAGGGAGTGCAATAAGATCTGAAATGAGATGGGTGAAGTAAAAGGCTATTCTATTCTAGGTCCATCCCCCGAACAACTATTTATGATTATACAATGTATTGCAAACAAATTCCAACTATTATGATGAGCTTAGCTTAAATCTGCCTCATGCTACACATCCACCACACAGACTATAATACTCCCACGTTTTTTCATCGACAAAAAAAAACATAAATAATTTTTAACATATACTCACCAAAAGTCGGAGAATGTCATTGTAATAACTCCATTTTCATTGTACATTGAAATCGTTAGACCATTTAACCGTTCCAGCTAACTCGATGCTCCTATTCTCTGCAGCTTAGAACATCTATATGCTTGAATCTCTTCCAATTGTATCAGACCTTCAACATTCACAGTTTCCAATTCTTCACACAAAACAATATTGAGAAATTTAAGATTTACACGTTCAATATTCACAGTTTCCAATTCTTCACACGAAACAATATTGAGAAATTTAAGATTTACGATATTTGAAAGATTTTTTAGTGCCTTCAATTTCCTGCAATTTATCAGCTTCAGTTTCACTAGTGATGATGGAAAACCTTCAACCTACTATTTTAATTTGTCAACGATGGATGCGTTTTTCCAGGTGTCGACCACTAGGAACTATAGGTCGCATTTGTCAACATCCTACATCTATTAACAACAGACATTTGTTTGACTAGCCCACACCACGTCGCAATTACCAATTTCCAGTTGTTTGTTGAATAGTTGTTGTGAGAGCATTGTTATTAGGTAAATTCACACACCACATTTCAATTACCACTTCGAGGTGTTGTTTGATAGTGGGACCCAGTCTTAAAAAAAATCCACTTATATTTTATAAAAGAAGCTAGGTAGATTCCTCACGAAAAAATGAATGTTGGGATGTGCATTTCTTTCTTCTTTGTGTTTTCTCAATGAAAGTCGTAATTACAAGATGATGCCACATCAATAGGAGTGGATCTCTGAGCACTTTCAATTACAATTGTGAGGAAAAATGTATGTTTCAGGCATCAGTTCTTTGGTTTTTTAAAGAAGGGTGATATACATAATGTATATATTCATTGTGCATATGTGAGGGCATCAAAACCCTTGAGCAACACTCTATACTAGATGGGTGGTACCGATGGCGCGTTCTTGCACCACTTTCAGTATACCTTTGACCCGTGGGCCTTTACTGTGACTCGTTCATCGTCTCTTTCATCGCCTCTTGGATCGAGTAACGACAGTCCTATCATCAAGTTCATAATAAAAACCTTGTTGAAGTATCGACTTTGTGTAGCCCACATGTTCCCAATAGCTGCTGGGTGAGGTAACGTCTAAAACCCAATGTTGTAGTTGGTTCTCCCCTCCTTTAACTTTTACCTTACAAATAATAATATCCCAAACTTAATCATCTTTATTGGTTGGGAAAACAATAATGAGAATTAACCTGCAACTAGAGGCAGATAATCAACAATGTTAGGTGGAGGAGGATGTTAACGTGAAATGGAAAATTGGGGGTGAACCTATCTCTGAGAAACCGCCTCTACTCCCCTCCTGAACAGAGGAGGTGATTAATGATGACATAATAGTTGAGGACTCGATAAGAAATTTCACTTGGACATTGGTGCAACGAACTAGCATCGTTCTATCCATGTCCAAGAAATGTATGTGTAAAGAAAAACTACATTCAATACTTATCCTATTTTTAGTTAAATGTTTCTTTTTTCATCTCTGGAGGATTCTACATGGTCTCAACTTTAGAGATGGGACAATTTGATTAATCTGTACCAAAGAGATTCTACTCCAGGTTCTCACATGATGCTGACATGGCATCCATTGAAATCCACATGATTGGAATATGCAACAGTAGCTGACTAAACCTCTACGCCAGCCTACCAATACCAAACCTTCCTACTTTACTATTCGGCCTGTCGTTGTGGCCGAGTTCCGACTAGCTTTCTTTTACTTAAACCATTGTCCCTATTCAACTAGAAACCCAGGTAACATTGTTTTACCCAATTCATATCTGTGAGATGCTTTCTTGACTCAAGGCCATTCATATGAAATGTTAGATGCCTGCTTGACTCATGGGAATTCCTAATTACCAAGGCCTCTTAGTGCTCACATTAATCCTATTGATATTATTTTAAGGAAAACTGTGTATTTTTCATAGAAGGCGTTACTGTTAATTCGTCAAACACTCTCGAAGCGCTCTTTTCATAGAAGGCGTTACTGCTAATTTGTCAAACTCCCTGTAATCTCTCTTCTTTTATATTTTTGAAAAGTTTTGGGAGTCTATTGTTATTACAGTATGCATATAATTAAATTTTGCTATCAGATGATCAATCATAATTCTGGGAGGGCTAGTGTCTAAGACCAAATAGCATGCTCAATCTCTTTATTGTTTGGTGGTATTAACATCCATCCAAAGGCAAAGGAAAAGGCCAATATGGTCGCTGCAACACTAACTAGTTCTATGAGCTCTCGAGAGCATGTCGACGACATACTTTCTGAGCATCGCTACAAAATAGTTTCTCTGTTTTCAAGGTAATTCTCATTTCCCTTCCCTGATGGTTGATTTTATAAGAATTCCCATTAGATATGTATAAGTGTTCAATATCTGCATTTTATGCATTAGTGTAACTGTGTAGCCTTAGTATTAAGAGTTAGAGTCCCAGGAAGGGTGTTCAGGGGTGTAAGGTGTATTTGGGTATTTTATGCGCTTTGTAGGTTTTTGATAATATGATCTGGATTGTATGTTGAGTTTGTAGGTGCTCGATATTCCTGGTGGGTTTTGTAATTTTAGTGGGGCATTGCAGATTGCAAGTTTGTGAGAGTGTTTTGCTGAGAGAAGTTCACGGGTGTAGGGTGTAAGGTCAGAGGGCGCGGTATGTTGAATTTGGTTTAAGATTTTTTTGTCTGAAATGACCTCTGCCCAAGAAAATGGTATGATCAGTTCACCTTGCTGATATTGGTCGTAGCTGTGGTTAAGATGGATATGCCCAAATTTCTCAATAGTGGTAGTCACTTGTTATCATCAATTGTAGGATTGCTGCAATATCTAGCGTAACCAGTGGGGGGATGTCAAGTTACCATGGTTTCTTGTTGTATTTATGGAACGTTGTACATAATTTCCTCTTGGGCGGTAGCTATTTTATTGGTTGTTGTTCTTACATTCTCTACGATTCAAGCATTTCTATATTTTTTAATTGGAGATGTCTCATAGTAGGATATCACTACTCAAATCCATTTAAAACCGATCATGATTTCTGCTTATTAGGCATCAATCCCAATGTTTTATATCCACCACCTATGAACTTTGATTTGTAGTTGGATGTTTTCTCACCGCAATTGAGCACCTCCCATGTCTTACATTTTAAGATTCACATATTGGTGAAATTAGGTTCCAATTTGTAGGATCGGACCTTAAGAGTGATGGAATCAACAGGATGGGCTTTAACTAGTCAGTATCCTTGTTTCATCTATTTTTATTTTGGTGGGTTCTTCAATCTTTACCATGAGACTGTCTCATTGAGCCAAATTGTTGTTCTTGTCCAACCATCAGGGATTACATTGTTGCTATGTAAGATAGGCTGTTTGTTTTCTATTATGGGATTTTCATGAAGGCTAATTGAATTTCTGTAATACTTGATACAAAGCAGTTATATTCTGTTTTGTTCCTAAACAAGGCTTTGTTCTTAAACATGGCTTCGTTCCTTCCTTTTTGGGGGGCTAGAAGATGGCATTATGTGCAAAGTTCTCTATTAGGGTAGGGGTGATGGGATTGATAATCGCCTAAAAGGATTTTCTAAGGGAGAAACATAAGAATAATATCCAGTCTGCAGGCCAATGAGAAAAATGATTTTTGAGATGAAATGTGGACCAAGGAAATTTGCACTTTAATACATTTTCTTCAAGCTAATAGCATTGAGTAGACATATTTTGGGCAATATTATAGTCTAGTTCTGCCTCAAAACACATTTTTTAATAGCACTCAAAGGTATTGACATCGGATAAGAGTGTATCTCTCTGTTTTGGTGGTAATGTTGTTTTAACTATAAGTAATGAATTACAACCATTAGAAAAATATTTATTTTGCTTACGCATTAGATATTGATGAATATGTAACATGAACGTGCATAGAATTTAAGGAAGGTCATAATGGAGGCTAAGTAGACATGTAAGTGCAAGTTTGAAAACCTATTAGGAATAATTTATCTAAGTGTTGTTTCAGAATTAAAAACAATATAAATTTTCTGATATTGGTTGTTCAGACTAGGCTTTCTAATATTTATGATTAGCATTTAGTTTTTGCCTCTTTAATTCCAAAGAGTGGACACACATTTCTCTACACTTAACATTCACACTCTATTGAATAGAATAGAAAGGCAAAGAACAATGTTTACTTTTCAAGTTTTTACTTATCACCTCATTTTGTGATCTTATTGTAAATTTCAAGATTTGTAAACTGTATTAGGAAACTCAATTTCTTCCTTAAGCTTCTCCACTATTGAAGTTATTCAAGAATGAGCTATTGCATAAACTAGTGGAGCATGGTAGGGCTTGTTCCCAACTTAGGGGCATGCATAGGTGAACTAATTGGCCTTTATCAAAGAACATAGATATGTAATTAAAAGAGAGTGTTTAGGAGCATGCACATGCATAGGTTACACAATATGGGTGGTGCAAACTACAAAGCCACAGTGAAAGTGTGGGAACCTAATAAGTGTGGAATTATGTTTAAGCTCTAGTTGTCGCCAGCTAAAAATCAGAATAATAACAATCAATAGTTTGAGAGGAGAAATGTTGATTGTGTGAATGTTGTAAAACTCTTTGATATCATATTTTTCGAACATGTGAGAGAAAACTTGTTGCTTTTATCATAATTGAGGAACTCAATTCTTAAAAGAAGAGTTGTTCTCTGCATGTTCTTCTAATAGTCCACAAGAGAACTTATGAAATATTAAAGGATTAAAAAATTTGGGTTCTCTAAATTGAGGTAACCAACCAGGACAATTTATATAATATAGGACATGGTAAGATGTTTATATATTCCCATGACCTTTTGAATAATTCCCTTTTTTGTTTAATGTTGCAGATGTGTAGCACAAGGGAAGAAGATTTTACAGCCTCATCATTTATTAGATGGACTAGCTGAGATAATAGGAGAGAATGATGAGCTTTAAAACCTTCAAGATTGTCTATTTGGAGATGTGTTGATGTCCACGCAGGTATAGTCAAACCTTTTTTGTTTTTTTAACAACATACAACATTATTGCATATTTCCTTGAGCAGTAGATTTCAAAATCAGTGTAGTTGTACTTGTCACAAAATTTGTGTATAGTTATTTGTTGCTCATGACAATATGACATATGCTGCAGGAGGCCATCACTCTTCCACCATGGGTAGTTCTTGTTGTATGACCAAGGCTTGGTGTGTGGGATTATTTTCATGTCAATGTTGATGAACTTGTTGTTGAACAACTTTCTGTAGATGAATATTTGGAATTCAAGGAACACCTTGTGAATGGAAGGTAATGATTTACATTGTGGACCCATAGTCTATTAAATAAAAAATGGAAAATGCTACAAGTGTATATGTTTTTAGTGATATATTGAAAGTCTCATAACTCGACAAATTTTATAAATTGTAAAGTTACTTGTCAAAGATCATTGCCATTCTCTATTTATATATCTTTTTAAAAGTTTTCTTGATTTTTTCCCTTGCATTACAAAATACAAAAGAAGGTAATAAACCTTGTCAATGGATACTTGCAAATGCATCTATATACTTTAGGTGCATGTGTATATGTGATATAAACTTTAAATCCACTATGTTTTTCTCTCTTTCATATTCTCTATATCTTGTCACAGTTGCACAGATACAAACTTGCTCCTCTTTTTACTTGGATAAGCCAATCATACATCTTTGTATTTTGCGGTGTCAAGGATAACTATGTGTTGGAGCTAGAACTTGATCCTTTCAATGCATCCTTTCCTCTCCCAACACAACCATCTTCCATTGGTAGTGGATTCCAATTTTTGAATCAACATTCCTCCTCGAGACTATTTCATGATAAAGTAAGCATGTAGCCCTTGTTGGATTTCCTTCGAGCACACAACTATCGAGGCCAAGTCATTTTTTTTCCTTGGTTCATATATTGTATCATTTTGTTTCATATTTTAGTTATAATGTAATCTATGCAAAATACATCTAAATTAAATAGCAATGAAGGATGGCCTAGTTGTTCTATAGATATAGAATATGAATTGATTAAAAATTCATAGAGCTACCTCATCTTTTTTTTAGGCTTATGTTATTTATAGAAAATTGTATATTTAAATACTTCACACTCATTTCAAATCAAACTAAAACATAAGAAACCTAATTATGAAGATGATTCTCTTCCTCCACTACATTGCTACTTTATTTTTGTTAGATGTTTTTTTGTACTTATTCTTGAAATTTGATGACAATAGCCTAGCCTTATATATTACTTCTATGAGAAATTGGTATCATAGTAAATATATGGATATCCTGTTAAATGTGAGTCCTTCAGGGTGGGATAAAGATAATTCAAAGCATATTACTTGTGGCCTACACACATAGAAGAGTAACTTTCAACATGTGAAATATTGTTAGGGAAACTATTTGTTTTGGTTTGGTTAGAAAAGGATTTTTCCTTGGTTTTGTGCTTTTTTTCAGTTTCTCATTTGTAGTATGTTGAGAATTTGGGCAAGTATAACATGTTTTATTTTAACTTACAGAAGCTGATGTTGAATGAGAGGATACAAAGTTTTCCCAAGCTATGATCAACCTTGGTAATGGCAAGGAGCATAAGTGAATGGTTGTCACTCAAGTCAAATGTTTGTCTTTATCCATTTTATGTCTTTCTCCATATAATGGCCTCATATTCCCTATCTACACATGTATTTATTAGTACATTGTTGTCCATGACATTGCAAGCTTGTGAATGCGACTTTATCTTGGCTCAATTTGAAGATGTTTGATCTTATCTCATCTATCAAAAGTAGGCAAGACATCCCTAGGATGTTTAAACTTTGAGGTCTATTGAAGTTCTTAATGATCACGCAAATTCTTAACCTTTGTCTTTCCTTCTCCTTGTTGATTGTCTCTAGGAGATTATTTCATTTTTTTTCAATTTTTTCTGATGTATATTACCCTATTTTTGTGTACTTTCATAGCCTCTTTAGAATCTACCCTATTTTTGTGTACTTTCATAGCCTCTTTAGAATCTCATGTTTTGGAAGTACTTGGAGTGCATTTATATTTGTCTTCAACATAATTTGTGATTGTTCTTTTAACTTACATAATATAGTACTCCCAAAAGAGATATGCTTCATTATGGGAAATGAAGCTTGGTCGGGTCCCGTAGATTTCCCTAACTATTATTGAGATATTTGATTTGTAGTCATTCATTATGGGAAATGAAGCTTGGTTGGGGCCCATAGATTTCCCTAACTATTATTGAGATATCTTATTTCCAGTCATTTGTTATCATTCCTATCCTTTTACTATATTAAAATTTAATAGTTAATACATATATCTTGTAGGTTGTTGGTCAATCAAGACTCATGGGGCTTTGTTGAATGGCTCTTAGGGAATTTTGTATCATGGTAGTTCCAAGTGCAAGTTTTCCTTTTACTATATTAAAATTTAACTATTAATATAGATATCTTGTAGGTTGTTGGTCAATCAAGACTCACGGGGCTTTGTTGAATGGCTCTTAGGAAATTTTGTACATGGTAGTTCCAAGTGAAAATATTCCATGTGGATTCTAATTGTATTAAATGGATGTATTGTATCTCTTAGCTATAATTGTTCTGACGCTAACTCAGTGGTGATTGTGGGAATTTCATAAATATGCACCCTAAGCACTAAGTAAATTTTTCCTCATTTACTTGAGGTTCCTCGGATCTATTTCATTGAATTTTAGCTATAATTGTTTTGACGTTAACTTAGTGGTGATTGTGGGAATTTCATAAATCTGCACGCTAAGAACTTAGTAAATTTTGCCTCATTTACTTGAGGTTCATTGGATCTATTTCATTGAATTTTAGTTTTTATGGCTAAATATGACAAGTAAAATGGTTGTCATGCTCAAATTTGATTTGCCTGAAATGCTTTGTTTCATGTTTTTGGATTTTTCTATTCACTCTCATGCATTGCAAATGCTTTGTTTCATGTTTTTGTCTTTTTATATTCATTTTTATGCATTGCAAATGCTTTGTTTCATGTTTTTGGCTTTTTCTATTCACTTTCATGCATTGCAACTCGGAGTAGCATGGTTATCATGCTCAAATTTGATTTGCCTGAAATGCTTTTCGCTATACAATAGTACATAGTGAAGTTATATTTATTCAACCTTGTTCGGTAGGGACAAAATTGCAATGCAACACTTGTTAAAAAAAGTGACCCTTTATCTTGACATATTGTTCAAAGAGTAACATTAAGGTCCTTTCTATCCTAAACCACTGTTTCCACGTTTACAATTATTGACCTTGTTGGTTGATAGACCTTGAATTATAAAATACAATATCATAAAGACTAAAGAGACACATAAAATTCCAAGAATCGTGATTATCCAAAAGCAATAAGTCCACTTGGTTAATCGAGAGCGTCAGATTGCTCCCCTCGACTCTTCTTTAAAAAAATCTAGAGAATCATCTTTGTGAGGGGTGTCCAAGTGTCTACTTGCTATCATTGGAAATTGTGGCTTTATGCTTGCAAGGTATCCATGAATTTGATAAATGTTACAACCATTTATTCCTTAGTTGTGATCCTATGTATTATTTTATTACATGATTTGATTATTCATGCTAGTTTCAATTTTAGATAATTGCTTATTCATTTTCTTAGTTGAGATCTTATGTGGTATGTTATTATATGATTTCATTCTTCATGCTAGTTTCAATTTTAGATATTTTCTTATTCTTGTTGTGAGAGTTATCCTTGATGATTTTACTCAAGAGTCCTAGGTTCATAATCAAGTTTTGAAGAATAATGATCACCCAATGCTTCTTCTTTTGACTCATTCCCAAACCATCTCCATGATAGCCTTGTTTGTTTAGAGGTGGAGCTTCTTTGTTTTGGTAAAAGGTTTTCAATATTAAATATTTTTTAACTAATGTTTTAGGGTTTATTCTTGAACAATATAAGATAGTTCATTCATAATAGGAAGCTTAGTATTTATAATTTGTGGTTTTGGGCAGTTTTGTGTTAATAGAAAAAGTGCAGATTTCTATGTTTGAGGAGGATAAATTCAACTCAAAATAGTTTTGAGCTATGGAAGCTTAAGATGAAAGATTTTATCATACAACAAGGAAACAACAAGAGTGGTGATGGTTGATTCACCATGAAAAAAATAATTTGTATTTACTTTGAAGTTGTAGAAATTATTGGTTTGTAGTGGCCATATTAACTTAACATCCAGTAATTCTATAACAAGACAGTAACTTCTACTAGATTTATGAAAATTCAATAATTCTTTTCTATTTTAGCACATACGCATGTAAATTTAACAACGAATATTAAAATTTTATAACAGAATAAAAACAAATACATAATTTTAAATACCTGGGTCTGATGCTAACCCTTTGTTCGTCTGCTTGCCTTGTTGACCGCTACTGCACTGTGTAAACACTGCCCAAACCTACTATCCTCCCTGCCAACTAGGACAACTACCTAGCTCCAGGATATCATATGGATATCCTAGCCCCCGTGCCCAAAACCTCCACTAAACCAGTGCCCTTGTACTAAACCTTCCCACTCCCGAACTCAACTCCTCTCTGCAAATCCAAGAGAGCCCCAAAAATACATCCCCCAAAATCTCCCATCGAATGATCCTCCCCTTTGTAAACCTCCTCCCCCTCCATATCCTTCCTTCACCGCCTCATGCATTTACTTCCTTACCTACTCCTAGTTAATGCCCCTTATCCTTTCCTTTATTATTTTATCCTCTCGTAATTAATATGTTATCCATTTTCGTGTATGTAACCTTTTATTTTAAACAATATAACTTATTAATCTTTTAAATTTAATACTCATGCTATTAAATGTAATAAGTAGTTAATTAATTACTTAATTAATCAAAATTATAACCTTTAATTAATTAATAAATACTTAATTAATATCATTAGATCAATCTTTGTTTAGTTATTAACATGGTAGGCAAAATTAATTACCTAATAAATCTTTTACTTAATAATCCCTAAGTATATATT
>ML783722.1:101279-121268 GCA_009831015.1 Picea engelmannii
GTCCCGAAGTTAAGGTGTCTTATGGTACAAAGGAAAAGAAACATGGTTCACACATTCATAACAAGTAACCGACATTATCAGTAAGTAAGTCAAGAAAACTCATACATACTAGTGTATATGTACAAGAAATGCATGTGTAGCTACTACATACAAGTCTCGTGCATGTACTAATAATCAAAACTACCATCCTTTAGTAATTTATGTATGCATCCAATCCAGTGAGCAAGACTAGTCTTTTATAAAAGACAACAAACCAATCAATTGTTTGAGAAATCTTTTAATTACTATTATCCGGTTTAACAATTTTATTTTTAACAACTGTGGTTTAGTTACCTAATAATGATTATTCATATATACTCATTTCTCTTCTTTTTTTTTTGAAGGGAAAACATTAAATTCCACCACAAGACAGATCTCCATACTTTCTCAACTATTACTACTCATCCTTCCTCCCTAACCTACTTCCATCTCCATTCCTATCCTTCCTCTGCTAGACTATCTTGGAGCATCAACTATATTGACCTAACTCCAAATAGAACCCGTAAGCGGAAGTGTCACTATCTCGACCAAACTTCCCTAGCAAGCATCTGACAGTCATCATCACATGTCTTGGGGAGCGTGAACTAACACCGTCCTCCCATGACTTTAGGTTTCGAAGGATACATGGTGGGAAATGCCTCCACCCCTCCTAATCATAACTAGGGTCCGCACCCTACAATGGAGGATACACGGTGGGAAATGCCTCCACCCCTCCTGTTACACGTCAAAATTACTCAACTGGATAAGTGTCGCATGTTCCTCTCGATTGTCGTAAGTGTCGCATCTTCCTTACAACTTGCGCAAGTGTTGCAAGTTGTTCACAAGTGTTGCAAACATTGTTCAAGCATACTTCCATAACGACGACACTAAGGAGGCACTCAAAACATCTCATATACTTGATTTGGAGAAGGGGAACTGGTTAACTGAAGTCAAGGAACTCTTAACACCTGAGAAGAGCTCTTAAACAAAGGTTCTGGGGGTGAGCGCTCCACTACATCAGCCTTAGGAGCGCTGGTGCTCCCCTATAAGGCCTCAGGGAGCATTATAACGCCTGTCTACCCCTCTGAAGGAGCGTTATCCACCTTTGGAGTGCTGGCGCTCCCCTCAAGCTTCCTAGGGAGCGCTACAACGCTCTGATGCCTCTTTTGAGGGAGCGCTGCCTAATCTGAGGCAGTAGTTAGTCCGTTAAGCAAGTCACCATTGTAACTATTCCACCCTATCCCTGCCCCTTCTGGACTTGATCATGCGACGTTGGATTTCATCACCAACTAGTACGGTCATCAAAAGAAGGTCCTATTTGCTTGGTTGTGATTCTTAGATTTCTATTAGCGTATGCTGTTTCTTTTCAGTAGTTGGCCATAGATCTTTTTCGCTGACTCTTTTTCGCCAACATCAAACCTCCACGCCGTTCGCGGAGGCTATAGGGACTGCCTCCAGAAAATATGGAAGGAAACACCCCTTTACCCCCTCATTCTATGGAGGAATATCCTCAACAGAGTGAGGTTCAAAACACTACAACTTCCCAGGAAGAAGTTCCCACTCCTTTAGAGAATTTTCGAATTGTTTCAGAATCTCCGAAAGCTTTTCGCATTCCGGAGGGATATGAACGACGTGTCCTCCAACTAAATTCTGCTGGTGAATTTGTCGTCGTCAATCCTTCTAACATTTCGACTGGGTCCCATCAAAACCCTTTAGTCGATGACCCTATTTGGACCGCAGACATTGTTCGAATTCCACCACACCTGGTGCGAGATCTTTATGGAATAGGGGAAGGTGTCGATGTGCCCATCTCCTACACCGTACCCCTAAACCATTTTACCGGTACCACCACTTTTACAGCCACACCGCCCATTGGTCCGAACATACCATCTGTTGGCCCAAGGTCTACTCTTCCCCTCCAGACGACCCATTCTACAATGGTCCCGCACATTCCGACTATTCCTGCCGGTAACGCGGTGGTTAATCAAGCTACTATTGGCATGCCTGTAACACCAAGACCTACATCATCACTCCCTTTTGGGTACAGAGCACTAAATACTCCCACTACTGCCACTACCCAAGTTGTACCGGGAAGTTCCATACCTATCCAACAACCCGGAGGAACTGGTCTTGGTGGTCCTAATCTGCTCGGTGGCACTAGTCAGTCATTTACGTCTGGTTCTCAAATTCCGAGAACTCTACCTCAAGCTGGGGGGCATCCTCCCACCGGAGGAAAAATTCCATTTGGGGGGCACCCTCATGTTGGGGGGCAGCCTCAATTCGGAGTCTACCATCAACCGTATGGACAAAATGTGTCTGCCACACCTAATCCGTGGAACATTCCTCTTCCAAGAAACCCATAGTTTTCTGCAGGGAAAAATTCTCAGACTCCGCAACAACCTCCTCATGGACAAATGCCAAACCCAACCTATAACCCGCAAAACCAATCCGGTTATCCTACGCTCACACATGCTTCTCAAAACACCTCAAATCCTGTGTACCTTGGTCAAAACCAACCTCATACAATAGGGCCCACTAGTTACAATTATCCACATAACCCAGTGATTGGCCCCATTGGTGTCCCCATGCCACACCAACATTACCCATAGATTAACCGACAATTACCTTTTCTAGCTACCCTGGACCTTCCAGACTTGTCTCGGTTAACAAATGATCCTATTTATCATTCTCCGGTTTGGCCAGCTATTCTAGCTAAACTTCCTTCTAATATCCCAAAATTCGACAGAGAGTCCGGAGAAGACCCAAACAACCACGTGATGACTTTCCATTTGTGTTGTTCATCCAACTCCCTCATGGATGATTTTATTCGTTTGCGTATTTTCCAACGAACACTTACGGGTTCCGCAGCGAAATGGTATATTGAACTACCATGCGCATCTTTTCACAATTTCAACTCCCTCGCCATGTCCTTCCTCACACACTTCCAACTACCTATTCAATACGAGACGGGTACTGAACTATTAACCTCCCTTCGTTAGACAACGTCCGTACATATATCTGATCATATTCATGAATGGAGATGACGACGAAGGCTAATCAAAGCGGTCATCCCTGACCAATTTTTAGCGAAATGGTTCACTAAATCATTGTTACCCTAGATTTCTCGTGATGTTTCCATGGGTGGTGTAGTCACCGAGGAAGAATCCGTTGCCCGAGCTCAGTACTTAGACTTAGTTTATTCACAATCCGGTACTCTGTATGAGTTGATACCAAATTCTACCCGTGCCACTAACGATCCATCCAAACCATCGTCTGCTTCCCACGCGGATGGAGTTATTGGCTCTGTCAAAACCCAATCTACTACCCAGTTGGCTGGAACGATTCAGCGGCCCACTTTGACAGCTACTCCTAGCCCGATTTCACCCTCTTCTACCCCCCCTCAAACTCAGGTCTCTTATGTGAATGCGGTCCAATCAACCCCTTCACAATAACCTGGGGGCAAGAAGAAAGAGAGAAACAAACCAAAGAAAAACAATAACAATGAACAACCAAAAAATCAACCGCAAACCCCTGCTGCAGGAAAACAACCACAACAAAAATCGAAATTCCCATGTCTCATTTGTGGTGATGATCACTACACCCGAGACTGCCCACATCGCGATGAAGTGGCCAAGATTTTTAAGGGAAATTCACAACCCTCTATGCTTACTCATCCTTTTCCACAGCAACAATATTTGGTTGCTCAAACCCCCACTGCTAGGGGCAGTTCCAACCCACCCCATGATGAGGCCTCGACAAGTGCCCACATTTACATGTTCAACGGGGTTAACCTGACCACTCACTCTACGACATATGACGCACCAGTTAAACCTGATAAACCAAAGGCTACTAATGGTTCCGCACCAGAGCCGTTACCCTCCTCCGTTAATCCTTCGTCTGTTAGTCCTCCATCTAGGCCACTTCATATTGAGAAAGCTTCGTTTGAATCTATTTTACGCCCTCCTAAGAGAACCATCCGGAAATCTACCTTCAATCCTAGTTCACGGGCTGCCCAAAACTACAACATTGTAGAAGATTTGGCCCAAGAACCGTGTGCTATGTCTGCCTTAGAAGTTCTACAACACTGTCCCAGCCAATGTAGAGCGCTCTTAGCTGCTATCGGTGCTTTTGATCCTGAGTCATCAAACAACCTCACGTTTAATATGGATGAGCATCAACCGTGACTCTCCCACTAGCTAGCTTTCCAAATCGATGTTGTTGTTCACAATCAACAAATCCATCGAACTATCTTGGATGAGGGAGCCTCTACTTGTGTAATGTCCTTAGATTGTTGGAAGGGCTTAAAATCGCCTACCCTTAACAAACCCGCTAGGATGTTACACGCTTTCTATGGACGATGTTTTCATCGTCACGGATTATTACAATCCTTATTCGTTCAGTTGGGCGATAAAACTGTTACCGTTGATGTTGAGGTGGTCGATGCTCCCCTCGATTACAACCTACTACTCGGGAGAAGTTGGTTTTACGCTATGACTATAGTTTCCTCGTCGGTGTTTCGATGTGTACAATTCCCCCATCAAGGCAAAATTGTCACCATCGATCAACTTGATTTCTGTACACCCGATGCTCGCATCCCTGCCACCAACAACATTCCCTTTTTAGGAGACCACCCAGTTACATATGAAAGCGTTGGTGTTGTCTTATCAAAAGATTCTAGCCTTATGGGTACTTTCCCTACACCACTTCCACTTACCACGCATCATATTGCCACTGTTAATATGATCTCGACTATGCCTTATCAATCCTTGGAATCATCTGATCCTTGGATTGTACCTAGTCCTTTGGAATTCGATGTGCTCAGTGACACTATGCCACTTAGCCTAGTCGAGGTCACATACGTAGCTATTCAATCTACCTCTCCCCCTTCCAAAAATCCACATTTATTGACATCGGATGCATACTCGTTGCTCTCATGGTTGGATTCCCTGTCATCCGTCGTTGATTACATTTCCAAGATTTTTCCTTCTGACGAATATATTATGGAAATGCTTAGCATTGACGATCTGCCTTGGGATGATAACCATCATCGATCCTCTTTTATTCCACCTTTGGAAGAAATTCATCAAGACATACGCTCTGTCTTTCCTCCCCATGTTACCGATGCTCCGCAATATCCCATCCTCACACAAGATACTCTCTCCGAGGGGAACATGGGTAACATCTCTACTACGATCGTTATTGACATCTCGATCAAAGAAGGTGTCATGGAAAACATCAACCTTGGTGCTAATTGCACACCCGAGGAAGTGGTCTCTTACACTGCTTTGTTTAAGGAATTTCACGATGTCTTTGCATGGAGCTACGAGGAAATGCCAGAGATCGACCCTTCCATCGTCGTACATGAAATCAAAACTTACCCTGACACGAAACCTGTTCGACAAAAACTTCGCCCGGTTCATCCCAATAAAATCGCATCTATAAAGGTAGAAGTTGAAAAACTTCTAAAATATGGCTTCATCTATCCCGTCCCTTTGACAGAATGGGTCTCCAACCTTGTTCCAGTTGCCAAAAAACAAGGGACCATCTGTGTTTGTGTTGACTATCGAGATCTCAACAGAGCTTGTCCTAAGGAAAACTACCCTACACCCTTCATCGACCAAATCATCGATAATTGCACAGGGAGCGTAATCTTCTCTTTCATGGATGGATTTTTTGGGTATAAGCAGATCAAAATCTTACCTGTTGATCAACATAAGACAACCTTTGTCTGCCCTTGGGGAACTTTTTCTTATCGAAAGTTACCATTTTGCCTAAAAAATGCTGGTGCTACTTTCCAGCAGGCCATGTCGTACACTTTCCATGAAATCAAGCATATCGTGGAGCCTTACCTCAATGATTTACCCGCCCATTCATCCAATCGATCCGATCACATTGCTCACCTGCGGGCGATTTTTCTTCGATGTCGGTTCTACCGTATTCGCTTGAACCCACACAAGTGCATTTTTGCTGTCGAATCTGGTCGACTCCTCAGTTTTATTGTCTCCAAAGATGGGATCATGGTGGATCCCTTAAAGATTAAGGCCATTCTAGCCTTACCCCCACCTACCAATTTAACCCAACTCCAAAGTTTGCAAGGCAAAGAAAACTTCCTTCGTCGTTTCATCTGCAACTATGCTGAGATCACTAAAGGATTTATGCGGTTATTGCAAAAGAACACCCCTTTCGTTTGGGATGACACCGCCCAATAGTCATCCGATGCTCTTAAGCACACCTTGACCCACGCACCTTTGTTACACCCTCCAAAGTACACAAAGGACTATATCCTTTACTTGGCTGCCTCCACTTCCACTATTGCCATGGTGTTAGTTCAAGAGGACCCTAACGATGAAGAACATGTGATTTATTATCTGAGAAAGAGTCTATCTGGACCAGAACTCCGATATTCACATGTTGAGAAACTGGCTTTGGAAGCCGTCATCGCTATCCAGAGATTCTGCCATTACATCTTATTATGCACCACCACAGTAATCGCAGACTCCAACCCCATGTACCACGTCTTGACACATCAAGTACTTGGGGGAAAATATTCTAAATGGATCATTATTCTTCAGGAATTCGATCTCGAGTTTATAAAGGCCAAAGCCAAAAAATCCCTGGTGTTTGCAGAGCTTATCTATGCTCTCCCTCGTGCCAATGAAAACATTAAACCTAGAGATTCTCTCCATGATGAATCTCTCTTCCTCATCATCACCTCCGATCCTTGGTACGGAGACATTCTCCTCTACCTTCAAACCCAATGTTTTCAACCCAACATTTCTCGTGAAGAGTGTCGACGCATTCGTCACCACTCTCGTCGTTATCTCATCATTGGTGACACCTTGTATCACCGCGGTATCGACACCATCCTTCGATGATGTCTGATTCATGAGGAAGATGAACGCATTTTGAACGATTTTCACCTTGGTGCCTGTGGCAGTCACCTCTCCGAGATGGCCACATCCCAAAAAATTCTACGTGTCGGCTACTTTTGGCCCTTGATTTTCAAAGATTGCATCGAGACCGTCAAAAAATGCCCACCCTACCAAGTCTTTAACAAGAAGGCACACACACACCCTACTGCGCTGCACCCCATTATCGCCATCATCCCCTTTGCCAAGTGGGGTATCGATTTCATGCAGTGTAAGCCTACCTCAGCCTGGGGGCATGGTTACATCATCGTCGTCATCGACTACTTCAAAAAATGGGCTGAGGCTATGCCTACCTTCCTGAATGATGGTCGTACTGCAACTATGTTCCTTTTCAACCATATCATAACTCGTTTTGGTGTACCATGTGCCATTGTCACTGATCATGGTGCACACTTCAAGAACCAGATGATGAGCGAGTTACATGTCAAATTGGGTCTTCTCCATGAAAACTCATCCCCTTACTACCCACCGGCCAACGGACAAGTTGAATCCATCAACAAAGTCCTAAAAACCATGATCCAACGCATGGTAGGGGAAAACAAAACATCATGGAATTTACAACTTTTCTCCGCTCTCTGGGCTTATCGCACCTCTGTGAAAACTTCAATTGGATTCACTCCTTTCCAGTTGGTATATGGCATTGAAGCCGTCCTACCAATCGAGTGCGAGATTCCATCACTCAAACTGAAAGTAGAACTCCTGCCCCATACTTCTGCTGAAGAAGAACGATTCTTGTATCTATCCAAATTGGATGAAACACGTCATGATGTTGCTCTCGCTAATGATACACATAAAAAACGAATTAAGAGTCAATACGACAAATCCGTCCACCCTCAGACTTTTGCAGAAGGAGACTTAGTCCTCGTTTACGACCAAGCTCACGACAAATTGGGGACAGGAAAGTTAGAACCTCTGTGGCACGGTCCTTACATCGTGAAGCGTGTTCTACATAGAGGTGCCTACGGATTAGTTGATCATGATGGAATTTCCATAGGAGAGCCCCGAAACGGGATTTACCTTAAAAAGTACTATGCCTAGATCACCTAGCATCTGTACTTTGTACATTATTGTATTTTAGTTTGGTGTGTCTATTTTTTTTGCGTGCTCGAGTCTTTACCATTTCCACTCATGACTGTGCTTGTGTTTTCATGCATAGATGACGTCTTCCTTTTCTATATTTTTTGGGTTCGTGGATGGAGCTAGTCGGCATACCCAGAACATTGCTTTGGCATCATGGGTTATTTACCAATTTGATGAGGTGGTGAGTTCAAGAGGTATCTGCTTAGGACCAGCAACCAACAATATGGCAGAATATCATGCTGTCATTGGACTGTTGACCCAAGCCTCCTCTCTAGGTATCTCTCGTATCATTATTTACTTAGACTCCCAACTCGTGGTCTATCAACTCAATCGTATCTACGCTATCCGTAGTCCTATCCTTCTACGTCTCCACTTACAAGTTCGCTGCCTTGAACAAATGTTCGATTACATCGAATATAGACACATTCAAAGAGAACTTAATAGTGTTTCAGATTTGTTAGCAAATTATATCATGGATTGGTATCTTGCCCACATATAAGAGGTAAGGAAAGCAAAACTGTACATTACATGTAAAGTAAAACACATCACAGACATCANAAATCATTGGCACTGTAAAAACTCAAAACTGTATATATATATATATATATATATATATATATGGCATGACTGGAATGCTTGGATTACATCAAAAATCATGTAGAAGAGAAAAATGTCGGGTCTCTAAACCCCTACAACATCGCCTGACAAGGCATACAAAAATGATCACCAAAGAAACTCTAATCTCCCTGTGCTACATTGTGCTACGAGTAACACATCACCACGCGCACTACGGGCCTCAACAGAGAATTGATATTCTCTGGTACTCCCACAGTGTGCCTCTGCAGATGTAAAGGCACTTCTCCCCTTTGCAGAGGAGGAATGCCCATCGTAAGGCCTTGGAGGTTTCTTTCAACCTCCCGGAGACCTATCACTGGTACTACTAGATCCGCTACAACTGGGATGCCCCCACAATGTCCTGGTATCGGTATATCGGTCGAGCGCACTGTTCCCTTGTCTGCATGTTGAAAACAATACATCTGTTAAAAACTCTTCTACATACCCAAAAAAATACATATACATCAAAAAAATTTAAAAACAAAAACTAGACAAGGTATGGCTCAGTCTCTTACCTGACACATCGCAATCTTCCCCTGTGGGTAAAATCAAATCCATAATCCCGTGGAAATATACCTCAGCATAAGGGAATTTCTCTATCCAGAGATACTACCGTCTCATTCAGGCAAAGAAATCGCTAGTGAAATAGAACTCTGACTCCGCTAAAGGCCTCGGAGACAGACTGGTCCACCTCTCCATCCTCGGTTCATCCATTGGTCGCACCGCCAGTGCTATCTGAGGCTGCATCTGGGGGATGCGCTCTAGAAAAAATGAGACCAAAAATGAGCCATAACCAAACTGCTTCTATCCTGTCCTGCACCGTGAAATCTGTTCCTTCACATTTCGAAGGAGCCCTGCACTCCAGTTGAACAGTGTTGGTTCCAAACACTGAACACCGTAAGCCACCTGTAATCTTGATGCCATATGTGTGCTAGTACTGCCTGTCACGCTCGTGATGGCAAACAATATAGACCAGAGGGGTATCTCTCGAATGTCCTTGATAGGGATTCTACCCCCTACCAGCCTTTCTCCTGGGATATGGTGGCGTGTCAGATACACATCCACTTATTCAGGTAGCACCCTCTGCCCAGAGAAAGATATGGGGACCCCTCTTTTCGAGAGGCCAGTCAAAAAATACACGTCTTCTAACTCAATTTTTAAAAGTTATGTTCTAATCCAGAATCCTTTCTCTGCAACATCCCATAGGCCGATCATATGCTCGAGCAATAAAATCTCTTTCTTCATTTTTTGCAACTTGAATAATTTGAGCAAGCCAGAAGCTCACAATGCAGCCCATGTGCGGGGAATCCGCAAGGAAGCTAAGTCATTAATCTCATGTTCTCTTTCTTTCCACTCGATCATGGTCGCCGAAGTTACCTACAAAACAAAAAATAAAGAAATTCATTATTTCCACGTTTTGGCAATTTCGGCAATTTTCAAAAGCAATTTAAAACATGAAATAAGATGTCCACATCATTTAAAAGTGACCACACACTCTTTTATAACCACCATGCCCTCTCTTAACCATTTAACATCCATCATATAACAATGAAACGTTTTCAAATGAAAAATGGTTTCTTTGTGGTTGCGTGGGCACACATGAGGGTTTTATCATGGATTCCTTTCCAAAAAAAGACCTATCTAATTGACTATTGAGGCGTTGGCATCTTATCCATCCTTTTCTATAACTTTTTTGCAAAAAGAATCCCATTTTTCCATTGATTTTTAAAGAGGTCGATTTGGTTCTATTTGGGGCAACTTAGGGCTTCATATTTTAAAATAAATGATGCTATGAAAATGAATACTAAACCATGAAATTGAAATAAGAATATATGGAGATTTACCTGGTCCGAATGGCAAGCGAAATGGTCAACCATAGCTCCAGCAGCAAACAAAACAAGATCCACTTCAAAATGAGAATCTCCACTACTCCAAAATCCTTGTGCAAAACGAAATGGTAAATGAAATTTTCAATGTATTGTTATTTATAAATTTTCATTTTTCATAAGGTATGATCATTTATGGGTTTCTCTAACAATATGCTGGCTTCACTAAACCCTGGTTTGTAGTTTTGGCATCGCAGGTTTCCTGGCAGTCCTAATAGATTATTCACCTTGTCGCATAGTCTTAGTTCATTCTTGAGCTCGAAAATATGAGAACGTAACCGGGTAAACTTTTATCTCTTTTTCAGACCCGTATGGATACACGAACACACAAAAGAGGAACCCCCCTGGAGTCTCCTTTAAACCCTTTTCAGACTCTCTAGATATGAAAAGATTGTCGAGTGACCTTGCTTCCTTTCACACTCGTTAAAAGGTCAGAAAGGGCGTCTTTTGAGCGATAGTTTATCTATTTTTCGGTCTCGTTAGACTACTGTACGAAAAAGGAACTGAGAGAGTTCTCTTTTAAGTGTTTTTCCAAACTCTATAATCCCAAAAAACATTCGATTTTTCTGTCTTTGGACTCGTTAAAACACACATCAACGGGCCCATATGGGACTGATCCCTTACTTCTTCCGATTCGTTAAACAAAGGAAGAGGAACTTACTGAAGGTGAGTTATATCGAGCATGTGTTATCCTCCTCGAGCTCATTAAATCAAAAAGAGGTACTCATCTATCTGGATGGGGGGGAAATTGAAAGGAGCAAGCCAAGCAGTCTCTTGAGAACATTGTCCAGCAATTCTTAGAGTCTCCCTTGAACACGACACTTTGTCATTTTCACATATCATAATCCGCTCAACCTCTACACTAAGCCAATTCTTTGAGTTCCTTTCACTCCTTTGGGCCACCCGACGCAAGTCACAGTACCCACTGCATAGTTTTGGTCCATGTCATGTTTCGCTGTCGTGCTTTAGTGTTCAAGGGAAGTATCTGCCTCGAGAGTCAGCCATCCCAAATATATTTCCTCAAAACCTACGTCAATCCATGTTCTTTTGATCTACCAATTACATATCTATGTTTGTTTCATGTCGTTGATGGGGGATACATCAAGGCCCTCCCTCGACGAGTATATTCCTGTCAACTTCAACACATTATCCAGGAATCAGACTTAGAAACCAGTCAGTACTTTGGGACCTGCATGCCTCAATGGCAGGCCTCCTCACAGTCGATAGTAGGTTTACATCATTGGCCTCTAATTGGATCATTCCACAAATGTTCGATTCTAGCTCATCCATTCACATTCGTTGGAATGTACTAGGGTGCCTTGGGAATCATTGACATTAATGGCGATCTCACTCGTGCTTGTTAACAGTTTACATCGTTGACCGGTAATCAAGTGGTTTCTGCCATGTTCAACATCAGGACATCTATTCACATGGTTAGAATCGTACTACATCGGGATCAGTAAGAAGACCCTAGGTTGAGTGATCACTTTGATATATGCTTCGCCCAGGCTACGAAGGAGTTTCTATTGGGCAAAGAGCACATACACTGTTACATAGATCCACTTTGTATTGGTCGTGGCTATGTCTTGTCATCTCGTAGATCCACTGTGTATTCTTCGTGGCTACGATCAGTCTGAGTCATTAGAGTATAGATCCACCTTGTATCTTCGGTGGCTATACCTTCTTGTCAATACAATTATGGATCCACAGTGTATTTTATGGTGGCCATATCTTGGAAGTCTTGATCACCCAAGCATAGGTATGCCTGCCTTGGGTTTTGAAATATGTCATGATATTTGTTGGATGTTTCTGTGCAGCTTCCGTCAGGTTCTCCGACTCTATACCCTTGCTTGAACGTCTACAAAGAATTTCAGTTATCAGTTTGCATCTTCTAACTTCATACTTTGGGGGGCAATCTGTTACACGTCAAAATTACTCAACTGGATAATTGTCGCATGTTCCTCTCGATTGTCGTAATTGTCACATCTTCCTTACAACTTTCACAAGTGTCGCAAGTTGTTCACAAGTGTCGCAAACTTTGTTCAAGCATACTACCATAATGACAACACTAAGGAGGCACTTAAAACATCTCATATACTTGATTTGGAGAAGGGGAACTGGTTAACTGAAGTCAAGGAACTCTAAACACCTGAGAAGAGATCTTAAACAAAGGTTCTGGGGGTGAGCGCTCTGCTACATCAGCCTTAGGAGTGCTGGCACTCCCCTATAAGGCCTCAGGGAGTGTTATAACGCTTGTCTTCCCCTATGAAGGAGCGCTATCCACCTTTGGAGCGTCGATGCTCCCCTCAAGCTTCCTAAGGAGCGCTACAACACTCTGATGCCCCTTTTGAGGGAGCATTGCCTAATCTGAGGCAGTAGTTGGCCCATTGAGGAGAATAACGGGAGGATCTCTCAAGTTTAGAAGGTAGTTGCATTCGAATTCTTGGTTCCACCAGAAGATCCCTGATCTAAGGAGGAAGTTCCTCAACTTGTTCTAAAGATAACTCAAGAGGTTAAGCTCCTCTTAACCTATATAAGCAAGCTCTATGATGGTGAAAAGGGGGAAGAATTGTTAGCATCAACTCTATGATCTCATAGGGAATACACAGTCAGTCAAAGGAGAAGTGATCAGTGAAGTTTCTATCATCCAGTTTGTGGATCTTTCGAGCAAGGGTTAGACAAAGGGGACTTGACGAAGCTGTCACATTCGTATCTATGATTGTAAGTACTACTGTCATTATTCTCATCAATATGACACGCTTGGCCTGTTTCTTTCTAATTTGTGTCTAATCTCACATGAACCTATCATTAATAGATAGATATGTTTTCAAGCTAACATCAATAGAGTAGGAAGCGGTCGTACTTTGTTTTTCTACAGGACTCAGTGAGGAGCGAGAGTTCGAAGCTCGATTTGGAGCGTGCAGGGACAAACATCGATAAAAAGGTACTATTGTTCTCCTTCCTTCTCATGTGCTAGTTTGTATGGATTTGAAAGGAAGTCAGTGTCCACGTTAAGCACTTTTTGTCTTAGAGTAGGGTCTAGCTCTTTGAGGCAATCTACCTGTCCATAGGGAGATTTTCCTACAACACCTCCTAACAGGACTAGGGTCCACACCCTATAATGGAATACATAGTGGCAGCGTGTTGTTGGAGGTTTTGTCATTGTTCATTCGGTTTTGGGCAGTGTCATCACCTTAAATCATGCACTGGTCCACATATCATTGCAATGCATCCAAACCAATATAATTTCACATACAATATTCATACCAGAATGTTTCATGGCTAGTGGTCATAATATCCACTTTCATCATCTTTATCCTTTGGCTATTTCATAGCCCATAACCTGTAGATTATTCTGTAACACAAACTCATACATTTCTATGCATTATCATCATGTAATTGCATACTATCATCGTTTCAATTTGGTATCCCTGTACCGATAAATTAACATCAAGTTTTCCAATTAGAAATAGATCTCATAATATCCCGTAATTCAATTTCAACATCTATGCATAAGATTATCATTTACCCAAAATAGATTGCATCATATCCAACATCATCCTAATAGTATTTTAAACATTCATAAAATTTACATTCACGTAGTAGATCGCATCATATACATCATCATCAATAACATTTAAACATTTGTAAAATTTACATTCACGTAGTAGATCCCATCATATACATCTTCATCAATAACATTTAAACATTCATAAAAGTTCATAAATTAAATTTTAAGTGTATCACTTAATAGTTTCATTGTGTCTAGAAAATAAAGTATATAGGCCTCAGGTAATCCTGGCTGTCTAAGTCAAAAGGTGGTGTTACATACACCCCACCTTCGAGAAACATGTTCTCAAGGTGGTCAAAATAGTGAGGGATAGTCTCTCCATAGTGTCTTGGTGTCTTCCCAAGTAGCAGATCCTGGACTATACTTGTCCCACTGGACCTTAACTTGGTTTACCAAATGGTTCCTGAGCTGTCGGACTCTACGGTCCAATATGCGTAACGGTTCTACCGTGAGGGTTCCCACATCCGATACCTGTAATTCCTTCCAATTTAGTTTATGTGATTCAATAGCAACATAATGACGTAAAATAGATACATGAAATACATTATGAGTTTTATGCAAGTGGGGTGGCAGTACGAGACGATATGCAACGGATCCAATTTTCTCTTAGATCCTGAATAGTCCTATAAATCGAGGTGACAACTTTGTCCCCTTTCTGAACTGTATGGTACTCTTATTAGGCCTGATACGAAATAAAACCTGGTCTCCCACTTCATAACTTTAGTCAGTCCTGTGTGCATCTTCATAGCTTTTCTACCTATCCTGTGCTTCCTTTAGTCTCTGCCTAATCTGAATCACCTGTTCCTCCATTTCTTGAATCAATTCTGGCCCAACTGTTACTTGGTCTTCTAGTCTATCCCAACTCAATGGTGTTCTACATGGTCTCCCATACAAAGCTTCATAGGGTGGAATTCTGATGGAACTATGATAACTTTTATTGTAGGCAAACTATACCAAAGGTAGGTACTTCTCCCACTGGGTTTGATTATCCATTACATACATCCTAAGCATGTCTTCCATGACTTTATTTACTCTCTCAGTTTGCCCATCTATTTCAGGATGATAAGCTGTGCTTAAGTTCAACTGATTCCCCAATGCTGACTGTAAACTCGTCCAAAACCTAGAAGTGAATCTGGAGTCCCTATCTGAAATGATCTTTTTAGGTATCTCGTGCAAATAGATAACCTCACTTACAAATACAAGTGCCACATCAGTGACATCGTAGGTGTCTCTAACTGGAATAAAATGAGCACTCTTAGTTAACTTATCCACTATCACAAGAATGGCATTGTGTCTATGATATATGAGCAGAAACCCCACAACAAAATCCATAGAGATGACTTCCCACTTCGACATAGGGACATCATGTGGTTGTAGGAGGCCTGCCGGGTGATGATGGTCGACTTTCACTTGTTGACACTCCAGACATTTGGCGATGAAATGGACTACATTGCACTTCATGCCTACCCAGAAGAAGAGCTTCCTCATATCTGCGTACATCTTCTTCACACCTGGATGCGCACAGTAAAGTGCTCTATGGGCTTCCTTCAGTATGATGCTTCGAATGTCCCCATTCTTAGGGATGTACATCCTTCCTCGATATCTTAACAGTCTGTATGTTTCCAGACTATATCCTTCATACTTTGGGTCTAACTGCCTCCCTCTCTGGAGGTTTGAAGTAACCTTTAAATACCAACTGTCTCCTGGGAGTTGTGTCAACACATGTTCCCTTATATTTACCTTTAAGGTTACCAAGGAGAAGATACGTGGTCTCCTACTCAAGGCATCTGCGACCACATTTTCCTTTCCCTTGATGTGCAAAATACCAAAATCGTACTCACTCATAAGCTCACTCCATCGACTTTGCCTGGCATTCAGATCTCTTTGAGTGAAGAGATGTTTTAAACTTTGATGGTCCATTTTGAGCTCAAAGTTTCACCCCACAAGATAGCGCCTCCAAAGTTTCAGAGCTAGCATTATAGCTACCAACTCTAAATCATGAGTCGTGTATAGCTACTCATGTTTCTTCAACTTCCTTTACGCATAAGCTATCACTCCTCCATCCTGCATTAGCATGGCCCCCAACCCTTGCTTTGAGGTATCCGTGCAGACTGTGAAGTCCTTTTCCATATCCAGCACATGTAGAATTGGCGCACTAGTTAGTAACCTCTTAAGATCAATGAATGCACTATCACACTCTTTTGTTCATTCATACCTGACCCCCTTGCATTTCAAGGTGGTGATGGGTTTCACTATTTTTGAGAATCCTTCTACAAATCTCCTGTAATAACCTGCTAGCCCCATGAAGCTTCTCACCTCATGGGCATTTTTTGGCACTGGCCACTCCATAATGGCCTTTACCTTTTCTGGGTCTACAGAGATTCCTTCACCGAAAATGATATGACCTAAATAGTGGATATCTTTCTGGAAGAAGGAACACTTCGACAGATTCCCATACAAGTTGCTCTCTCTAAGGTAGGACAACACTATTCGCAAGTGTTCCTCGTGTTCTCTTTCATTCTTGGAATAGATGAGGATGTCATCTAAAAAGACTTGTACAAAATGGTCTAAGTACTTCTGGAATACGTCGTTCATGAGGCTTGTGAATACTGTTGGCGCATTGGTCAATCTGAAAGGTACTACAACAAACTCGTAATGTCCAAACAGACTTTGAAAGGCAGTTTTTGGGATATCACCTTCCTTAATCCTTAATTGATGATACCTTGATCATAAATCAATCTTTGAGAATACCACTGCTCCTTTCATCTGATCGAAGAGGTCATCTATTCGCGGCATCGGATACCTATTTTTCACTGTAGCACGATTCAAGTCCTTGTAGTCTATACATAATCATAAGGATCCATCCTTCTTCTTTACAAAAATTACCGGTGCGCCCCAAGGTGAGACACTGGGTCTTATTAGCCCTAAGTCCAGTAACTCTTTCAACTCATTTGCAATTCACAAAGTTCCGGCGCTATCATCCGATACGGAGTCTTGGAGATCGGTTCTACACTAGGTTTTAGCTCAATAGTAAAATCAATCTCCCTCTCACGAGGTAACCCTGGTAACTTGTTCGGAAAAAAATCCTGAAATTATGACAATACCGGGTACTGATCCAATGAGGGTCCCTTCCTTTCATTCACTGCTTCCACTACATACAATCGACACCCTTGCCTCAAGCATCGCTTAACCTTCATAGTTGATATAAATCATAACGACACTTTTCTTTGTACAACCTGGATATCTACTGGTCTTCCTTCATCATTGACACAAAGCACCCTCTTTGCGAAACAATCTACCAAAGCTCGGTGAGATGCTAACCAATACATTCCAATGATTAGGTCATATGCCCCAAGAGTAGTGACGTATACCTTCAACCTGGTAGTACACACTCCCAGGTCTACTATACAATTATCAACACTAGGTCCTACTGCTTGTTTTTCCCCCAAAGCCATCTTGACTTGTTTAAAGTCATCGTGCTCGTAGGTTGCCAACCCACTCTTTTCTAATGCGAATGGTGAAATGAAACTATATGTCGCACCAGAATCAAACAAATCTTAACATTGATATGATTTAGCGTACTTGATGACTCCACCACTGTGGATTGATGTTCAGCCTAGCGATTATTAACCGCTGCGTAAATTTGGTGGCTGCTACTTGATCTCCCCATCGATGCCTTTCCTTCTCTATGAACAAACCCTGATTGTAACTCTGGGCAGTCACGCTGGTAATGGGGTCCTCTGCACCCCCAACAGGTAACACAAGATTGAACCTGTGCATTGTTATGTGATTGCCTCTGAAATGAGTTCCTTCGGCTGGAACCCTTGCCCCTACTAGGTGTTCCCTGAGATGGTCGTGGACTTGTCTGCACCGTTGGAAATGAACGAGATTTTGCAGTCACTGCCATTGAAATCCCTGCAGCTACTGTCCTTGGCACAAATCTGTTACCATATGGCAGTGGCCTTGAGCCCCCTCCCCTAGGAAATGTCCTCGGGGCCTTTCCTACGAATCCCGGGCGATGTGGAAATGTCGGTCTTGTACCCCCGGTTAAGTTCATGTGTTCTTCTGCATAACGCGCATTTTCCACCGCCTCCACTACTGAAGACAGTTTCCACATCCGCACCATAGCTCTTATCTTAGGGTTCAATCCATAACTGAAGTGCTCTGCCTGTCGTTGATCATTATCCATATATGAAACATATTTGACCAGTTCCATAAATATGATCTCATATTCTTCTACAGTTTTGTTTCCCTATACTAAGGCATGAAATGCCCCTACCTGTTGTTCCTCGTAGTATGCTAGTAGATATTTCATTCAGAATCTCCTCGAAAATTTCCCAAGATACTGTGTCTAGGGTAAGGTGCAGTTGTCTTTCCAAGTTGCCCCACCAGTTCAAGGCGTTGTCTCTTAACTGAAAAATGGTGATCTTTGCCTTTGAGTTGGACGCATAGTCCCTTAAGGAAAAACACATTGTCATGCCTTCCATCCATGCTTCGGCGCGTTCACTGGCACGACCCTCGACAAACTCCGGAAGTTTGATCTTTTGCAATTCTTGCGTGATGTCTTCAGGTGGAGGTCCTCCCCCTAAATCCCTTGACACTTCTAGATTACCCATTCCATATGGTGGGGGTTCCACTTCAGTCCCTGTCGGTTGTCGCCCCTTTAAAGTCTCGTTAATGGCTTCCAACGAGCGCAGTATGAGGGCTAGTTCGGGCGATGGTGGTGGTGGTGCTGGCGGTGTTGGCGGTGCTTGCGATGACACTCCCGTGCCTCGACCCCTTCGATTCTTGACCATCCTGTATGCTTTGACCTGCATCAACCCAAGTTGTCAGGGTGAGTTCCAGGATGTTTCAAATTGGTGCTACTCAAACTAGAAACAGGTTTAGGCGTAAGTTTTCTTTACATGACTGTAAACAGACATTACTCCTTTAGGGGATTGGCTAGGTTAGGGTTAGGATTAAGTGTCTAATCTTGATTTCTTCTCCCCTACGAAAAGAACTATTGGTTTCCTTTCCCTGCAGCTACACTAGCCTTGATCCATACTCGCCAATTCCTATGCTTACTCTCCTAGTGCATATGCCACCTCCTTCTCGCTTGTCCTAGTCTAAGCCCTTTTAACTTTTCGCTTACAACTTGATTAAAGTGGCTTCCAACCTTATGTTTATTAATTTACGTTGAAAGGCATACACCTATTGACAAAGGGCACAATTAATGATCTTTTAATCTTATTTAACCTTAAACCCTTATTTGATGGCTATGCATTGAAGATGCTAGCATATTCTTAGTCGTCCTCCAAAATCAATGGGTCAGATTTATTGTTCATAACTTTTTTGCATTTATCAAGGAATCCGTTAACATGTTTACTTTTTAACATTTACCTAATCACATTAAAAAAAAATTGCTGTAAGGATATATAATTACCACGTTTTAAATGATTAAATAGGATTAAACCGTGGCATCTAAATAATTGTCCACATCTGCTAGCCACGTTTCGGCGTTCACCAGCGCTATGTACCTTTCGACATTAACCAACCACCAGCCACTTTGTAGCGGTGCTAGTTTATTAAAAACTAATAATCTAGACTAAACTTAATTCTAAGCTTCAATCGCCTTAATCAACACTTCAATTTATTCCCGGAAATTAATATTATTATTAGTGTTAATTAATTAGGCATTAATTTACTTAATCCTTTCTATTAATTTAATTATTATTATTATTATTATTTTCTCCAAGGCACATACATGGTGTGTTGGTGTTTGGTTGTTCCTTAAGGCTTAGGTAGTGGGTGGTGGTCAGGGGTTCAAAACCCTTGGACCTCTAAATTTTATACTTAACCCTATATTACTCAAACTTAACTAATATTTTAATTAATTTTTAACTTAGGGCTT
>ML783722.1:121715-161987 GCA_009831015.1 Picea engelmannii
ACTTTAAGAATTAAAAAAAAAAAAAAATTAAACATAATTTAAACTTTACTATTTTGGTTGAATCTAAACTAATTAAAATAATAAGTAGAATAAATAAAAACAATAAATAAAAAAAAACTGATAAATAAAAAAAAATAAACATAAAACCTATTACATTAATCGACAATTTAATATCTCGTTGAATCCTCGCATGCATATTAATTTAATAAATTAATTTTATTATAGGGGCATGTATATGGGCATATGGGTTTTATTATACATTAAAGGGGCATCGTGGGTCCTTGCATGAGGCCCGCGTGCCCGCTTCCTCCAAAATAACCCTACGCCTGTCACTCCAAACCCTAAACACGTCCCTCCTCTGTTGCCTCTCCACTTTGCTTTGTCCCACTCTCGAATCCTCCATGCTTCATCTCGCCTGCCTCTGAACTGCCGCTGCTTTTCTTGCTCAATTATTGCATGCTTCTTGTTGTTGTTTCTACTGCTTCTTGTTGTAGTGTAAACTTCTTTCTTTCTGTCAACTTTCTTAGCAGTGTGCAAGTATATTTCAAACCATTTCGGTTCATGCAGGCCTGGTTCTCTCCACCATCTACGCAGACGCCGATTTGCCGACAGAAGTAGTGTTAATAGTGTTAATTTCTTCTATAGGATGGACCAAAAGCTCGAGAAATACTTTATATTTCTTAGGGAAGAGGCGGAGGCTGGGAGAAGGGGTGCCTCTACGAAGGTTTTAGATGTTATATCCGACATTTATAAACTTACTTCGAATTTGGTGGAGGAAAGGGATATTGCGTTTGCAATTGCAGCTGTATTCGATGAAGAGTCGGGGGTTTTGAGGTCAGTGGAAATAATGTTGTCGTCTCGGGACAGGGCTATTCAAAAAACTCGCGAGAGTTGTCTCACATTCCTCATGCAATTCATAAACCGTATCGACAAGCGTTCTTTGCCATACGCCTCTTTCGTTAAGGATAGATGTTTGGGTATCTTCAAGAGGGAGGATTCAGGATCAGTGTAATCTGCTATGTTGGCTTTGTTGCTCTCAATTCGAGAGTTAAGAATGGAGGAGGGTGAAGATATGCACTTTTCTCTGGATTGGACATGTGAAGAGTCATTGCTGGTGGAGTATAGGAAAGCTAAGATATCTGGAACATTGAGGTCAAACATTTTAGTGTTAATCGGCTATGTAGTTGAAAGGTTTCCTCATTCCTTTCGAGAAAAGAATTTGAATACCATCCTCAAGCTATGCCTTGATACTTTAGAATAAAAACTTCATCAGATGAGAAAAGACCCAGTTTATATCTTGGTTTCAGGTGCCATCAAATGTTTGGACTCATTACTCATTTAGTTTGACAAGACCTTGCCTGCAGGAGGCTCTGTAGAAAACTCGGTTTTGGAGTATCTAGCAGCAGAGGTGAGTGGAGGATTTGAAACCTTAAATGAGGGTTTTTGTTGTTGCTTCTTGGTACATGATTCGTTGGAGTTCCACTTCTTGCATTTTTTTATAATTGTCATTATCCAAATATGGCGAGCAACGACCACAACTTCTATTTCTTGAAGCTAAAACATTGCAGAAGTTCCTCTATCCATAAAATAGTTTTGCTTGTTTTTAGTCTTATAGAGTTTGCCAACATTCGTTTCTCATATCATATTGTTGTTTTCAAGTTCATTTTGCAGATTCCTAATCTTTGTTATTTCCCATATGCATGATGGGAGGCTTTGAAAGGCTTTACATTTTAACTTGATGCAAATATTGTTCCTTCGTGAACCAGTTTCTGAATTGTTCTGCCTACCAACATACCCCTATACTTTTTGACCAAAAATTGTAGATTTCACATTATGTGGTATTCTCGTTGAAGATAGTTCTCTTATGAAGATGATTTAATTGGCTTGGAATATGCCCATAATTACTTTTTTATGTACCTGCTACTCTCTGTTGAATCTGTAAGTAACCAGAATTCATCGCCCTTGTTCATATTCCTTTTCATCGATCCAAAGGCTGCCAGAACCAAGCATGTAGCTCTGCACTCATAGGTCCCATTGGCGGTAATGGATGGAAGGATTCAAGACTTGCATCAAGGTGAAGGTAAAAAGATTTCACAGATTATAAGTTGGTGAAGCCATGAGACCCTTTTGTTATTTATTTATTTTTATTTTCTTTTAACCTAATCTAATCTATTATTATATTCTTTTAAATTTATATATATTTACTTGAAGTTTATTTTATACATATGTATTCATGTTTTGTTTAGGGTTTATATATATATATATACTTTTTGTATGTGACAGTTAATTTAGTTTATATATATAGAATTCTGGAATTCCGTGTCTCAATTTTGGAATTTTAACTTTCAAATTCAATTGTTTTCTTTTGTTTGTCTCTGCACCTTATAAGAAATAGGAAAGTGATGGCTTGAGTTGGGATTTCTTAACTACTTTTTATTATTTCATCTTTTGGATTTTCTTAGGATTTCTAGGTTAGTTTTTTGTTAGGGTTTCAAGGTGTTCTATTGGTTTAAATAATGTTTAAATTGCACAATTTTCTACCTTGCAGTAGGAATTAAGTTCCATTTCAATTTGCATGTACTTGTTATTGTAAACCCTTTTTATATTGTAAAAGAAAAGAGGAATTACCTTTTCATAAAACTAAATTTATGGGTCTTTATCCCAACATAAAAAAAAACTCCTTGTTCATTACTGGTTCATTAAATTGTAAGGTTTTTTTTTTTGAAATCTTACATTTTAGTTCTAGATAGGCCTTTAAGGATCTAGTGTATAAACTACGGATCTGATACCATTTGTAGTGGACATATTAATTTAACATCCAATAATTCTACAACAAGACAAAAAATTCTACTAGATTTATGAAAATTCAATAATTCCTTTCTATTTTAGCACATACGCATGTAAATTTAGCAAAGAATATTAAAATTTTATAACAGAATAAAAACAAATACATAATTTTAAATACCTGGGTCTGATGCTAACCCTCTGTTTGTCCTCTTTCCTTGTTGACCATTGTTGCACTGTGTAAACACTGCCCAAACCTACTACCCTCCCTGCCAACTAGGACAACTAGCTAGCTCTAGGATATCATATGGATATCCTGGCCCCCATGCCCAAAACCTCTAGCAAACCAGTGCCCCTGTACTAAACCTTCCCACTCCCGAACTCAACTCCTCTCTGCAAATCCAAGAGAGCCCCAAAAATTCATCCCCCAAAATATCCCGTCGAATGATCCTCCCCTTCGTAAACCTCCTCCCCCTCCATATCCCTCCTTCACCGCCTCATGCATTTACTTCCTTACTTACTCCTAGTTAATGCCCCTTATCCTTTCCTTTATTATTTTATCCTCTCGTAATTAATATGTTATCCCTTTCCGTGTATGTAACCTTTTAATTTAAACAATATAACTTATTAATATTTTAAATTTGATACTCATGTTATTAAATGTAATAGGTAGTTAATTAATTACTTAATTAATCAAAATTATAACCTTTAATTAATTAATAAATACTTAATTAATATCATTAGATCAATCTTTGTTTAGTTATTAACATGGTAGGCAAAATTAATTACGTAATAAATATTTTACTTAATAATCCCTAAGTATATATTCTACTAGGGTTGTTACATGATTGCATGTAAATAGGCATATGTCTCTAAGACCTGGATAGGGATGCGTACCCTGGTTTATCAGGCCACCTGTGAAAATTAAAAACATAGATTTAGGTAGATTGAATATGTGGGGGTGGCATGTATGTTGAGTTAGCCTCATCTCGGTGAAAGATTTAATGAGATAAATATGTTTTTAGGTCAAAGAAGGTGGTTTTTTGGGTCCATGTGTTTTGGGTATCTCATGGTAATGTGTCCATGGATTGCATGTAATGAAGCCTATAAAAGGCTTGGTGAACTCCATTGTAAATGGGCCATGAGGTAAGCGATGAAGGCTTACTTGGTCGACTTGGTCAGATTTGGTCAAGGTTGTACGAATGCAAAGTTCGAGGTGGAGCAATGTGTCTAGTTTAGAAAGGTGGGTCTGTATAAAGGATGATGTGTTGGTACATCAATCAAGTTTTTGAGAATATATGATGAAGGTAAGTTCATATCCATGGAACTTGGAAAATATTGCAAGGAAGTTGGGATCGAATAGGCATGTTCAATAATGTCAAGTTGTAGCAATAGTTGTGGACATATGTGATTGTGCTATCTAGTAACTCGGTCACCATCGATTGCAAAAGAAAGGAATATTCAGGAAGAGGTATGAACATGTCATCTGGTAATCACCCAAATGTGAAATTATTTGGTTTTGATGCTTATGGATTTTTATTAGCAGTCTAAGAAGGACTCAGATCAAACAGGTAGATCTTTGATATGGTGATGATGTTAAGGGGTGTAAACTGTGCGATCCTACTACCCACATAATCATCATGGATAGAGATGTAGTGTTTGATGAATCTCCTTTTATAAAATCAAGCATAGTAAAATATCAAAGGTTCAAAGCATGGTTGGCAGAAGAAAGGCATTTGGAAGGTATTGATTTCCATGAAAGTTTCTCGTCGATTATTAAAATGTTGTTTCTATTTCATGATTGTGTTAGCATTGGTTGTCTTAGTACAAATAGACGTTAAAATTGTTTTACATGGATTTTTTTGGATAAGGGGATGTATATGGAACAACTAGAATGGTTAGTTCATAATCATAATAGGAGATTTGTTTGCAAACACAAAAATCATTGTATGCCCTTAAGCATGCCAGGAAAATGGTACAAGATATTTGATTCCTTCATGGTGAGCCAAATTTTACAAGAAGTGAGTATAACCATTGTGTTTATGGTATATTCATTGTCTTGGTGTTATATGTTATGGTTGTTGCAAGAATGGTTGAGGTCAATAGGTTGGCTCAGTTCATTAGGTTGTTTGTTATGAAGGATCTTAGAGCAAAAAGTAAATATTGGGCATGTAAATACACAGAGACATGAAATATTGTAAGATTGGTTATCACAAAAGAATTATGTGGTGAATATACTCAGGAAATTCAGAATGAATAATATGAAACTGGTAAAATCCCTTTGGCTAAATCCATTGTAAGTTCTCTTCATGTTTATGTCCTAATTGATGAATAAGAAAAGGTTTATATGTCTCGAGTATTATATCCTTGTAGGAAGTTTGATGATTGCAATGGAGAAATGGTTAGCATTTCACATGCAGTTGGTGGTGTCAGTAGACACATGGAAAAACCAGGTGAAGAGCATGGAAACGGGTGCATCAAACACAAAATCACAAGTATCACCTACAATGGTTGTAGTTATTTGGTATGTCGTTATGATTCATGATATTTGGACAAGTGCATCAATTTATTAGACTGATTACTGATGGAGAAAGAATGGTCCATGATGGAGTGAATCCTGCAGGCATGTTCACGTAACGGTATTGTCAGAGAAGTTGTGAATGTGTGATGGTGTTTGATTTCTCTTGTCTTGCGGAAAAGGTGATGAATTAATTAAGGGCATGATATATCAGGTAAATTGTTGTCAAGGTGGAGATTGTTGGAAAAATGCCAACGAATTTCCTCATGCGGTCACATGCACATTCATGCAACTATGATAATGCGCATGCATGAAATCTATGTATGAACCATCCGTGTAACTATGTGATCTATTCATGATCAGTCTGTGTAACTGAGTGATAGATGTTATATATGTGAGCATACCCATATAGGTGTGAATGAAATGTGTAGTGAGTCTATGAGAGAAAGACGCAATACTGAGGTGTTGTGTGTATGAGATGAGAGAATGGTTGTATGTCTGGGTTGGCTATTGTAATTCTCCCTTGAATAATAATAATACAGACTATCATTACCCTAGTTTTTTCCCTCATTTGGTTTCCACATAAATCACTGTGTCAATTGTGAGTTTATTGTTCTTGGTTTAATCCGTGTTTGATCTTGCTCATTTATGATTTGGTTTTATGATATGTTTTTCTTCCACTGCCCAACACAATTGCAGTATAATAATTTATTTATTTTCCTTTGACATGGGGTAATGAAATGGGGTAATGCTAAAGTCATGATATAACTTAATGTCATAAAAAAAATATAGGTGGGAAATATTTAATATGAAGTAGATTAATATGAAAAGATAAATTCAAGGTCATTTAGTTTGGGGAACAAGAATATCATGTGGAAAATGGCAACGTGGTATCATAGTATATCTTTGTTTTTGCATGGCCCAATATGAAATTCATAAAAAAAAAGACAAGTTGGTATTACCTATATGTTATAATTAAATATTTGAGAGAGATGTGATGTATATGCAATATTATCAAAGATGTCATATGACGTGCCTTTAACTAACTTTCAAACCTTTATCTATTGAGATAAGGTAAGGTATATATCCATAAAGGGGATATAAGGGTCCAAAATATAAGATGTTAATGTGTTAATCAAGAGTGAAATATGAAATCATTTAAAGGATGAGGAAAGGAAGAATGGGTCATTTAGTGATAGGTCAAGAGTCATGATATTTTTGTCATATTGCGTCAACTTTTGTGAGAGTGTGCATAGATTTTTCGTAAGTGATTTGAAATGAGAGGGAAATGGAAATCAAGATGCACACAAAAATTATCCAACTTATTTTAAACCTAGACACATGTTTGTTGAGAGAGTCTCTCAAAAAAATAAAAAATACTCCAACTAATTACTTATGTAAGCATTACTTCCAAGACCCTCCCTTAATTCTTACATTACACTCATTACAACATTCATCACAATTACATGACACTCTTTACAAAACTTAGAATACAAATTACAAATTACATTTTTAATTAACATTGTTGAGATAAATCTCATTTAAATCTCAATTTTTTTGTATTTGTGTTGTTCAATTTTACTATTTGGTACTAATAACAATTTTTTTAATATGTTTGCAGGTTTTTGATATTTTCTCTAGTTACATGACTAGTCCATTGCTTGGGCACCCTACCAAGAATTTTGGGTACTTGTTTCCAGGACAAGGGTTATACCAACCCTTGTAAAACCCATGGGGGTTCACCATTGTCCACCCTCACCATATTTCATATTCCATGCATCCTTAGTGGATACATCTGCAAGCCATCCACCCACACCACCTCTTCCATCGCATCCATCCATAGTGTATGCACTCGTATGCCACCCACCCCCACCGCCATTTATGTTTGTTCCAACCATCGAGGATGCCATAGTATACCTTTCCTCGGAGTAGGGTTTACATTCAGTCACTCCACCTACAAGTGAATCTCCATTGTTTCACAAGTTATTCACAGTGAAATACTGTGTTGATGATCAATTTTTTTGTATTATGAATGGAAATGATTTTATACATATTTGTTTAACTTTCATGATTTAATCCTTGTAAATGATGTAGGGTGTAATCATTGAGAGATTAGAGTCGCAGAGGGAGGGTAACACCCTCATTATTGTCAATACCATCAGCGGTAAGTTGTCTTATCTTTAATTACAAATTATTGTTTTGTAATTATTTTAATTCATTGTGGAAAAAACTTAAATAACAATGTTTTTTCGTTGTCCTATCTCCGAAGCAATGAACCATGCCTAGGTGAAAAACCACTCGATGTGCTTCTTCAAGAAACAGAACAAATATCAATTTTCGGGATGTTCTTGAGGGAGGCGAGGGTGGCAGTGGTCAATGAGTGACAAATGACTGGAATTTTGTATTTAGTCCACCATATGACAATTTTTTTTTATCTTAGGCCACTTTCTGTCGTTTTGTGTTTTGGACATGAAGTGTCATTTTGTAAAAAATGTACAGTTTAGATGATGTTGAATACAAACATATTTCATGAATCTCATTGTTTATTTATTTTATGTTGATGAATGTATGAATTTCAAAGTTTTTCGATTTCCACTCTTTTTTGTTACATATGAAATCACAAGAAATAAATCTAATCTAAATGGATTTAAAGAAATCTTTTCTCAAAAGATAACTCTCAGAAACAGTAAATAGAAACAACTTTGTAACTCTATTCTTCTCAAAACTAATTCCACAGAGAAGCACTGCTACAAGGATATTCCTAGGAAACATAGATTTACACTATTCTATAAATGGAGAAACCTACATGAACATCAAAATAAATTGTCCATTTAATTCATACTTACCTACAAAAGTAATTCTAAAACAATTAATGCATTAAATGAGAACATACCTATTACAAAAAATAAGAGAATCAAATTAATAAAGAACATATAACTATTCACTAAAGATAACTGGGATTATTTCATAGTTATACGTTGACCACTGGGAAGTGATACACGATCCCATATATTAAACTAGTATGTGGATTTACAATCATCCCATTCATTACTACTACATGGACCACATAAGCAAGAGAGTTTTTTCGTTCATATTTCAACTATTGAATTGTCTAATGTTCAAACTGAATGGAATCCACAAATTCCCTATATTGTTTTACATTCATACCACTATGAACGATCTACATCAACCACCTTCCAAAAATACCTATGTACATTTCCTTTCCTGAGTGACTGATATTTATGGGTTCTTGTTCCCTCTCCCATTACTAAAGAACACCATTCAACAATGGATTTTTCACCTCGAATGAGGGAAGTAGTTATGAACTTCATTTATTTCCCGTGTAATGCTCTTTTTATGCATGCACCTATTCCCTCATGCTCCCCTTTCCCCTTCACATACTCGAAATAGTTCCAAATATGTGGTACCTTCAGTTTTTTGTGCAACATACAAAACTATTGAAATGCACGAGCATTTTTTAACTATCCCATGGAATGTAACATCCCCAGACCCCCAGGTTGGGCCACATCACACAACCTAAATTTTTGTCTCTCTGTAACACCCCCACTACCAAACTGCTTCTAATACCATACTCTACATGTAATATTACCCGACTTACTACTGAACAATTATACACCAAAATCTACTAGGTAGATTCTACTCTATAACACTAGTTTGTGAAGTATCCCTTGAAGTAACATGCTCAACCTCAATTTGAGTCACCCCTCACTAAATTTATTCTTTTTACATAACTTAAAAAACAACAGAATTAATTCATAACTACTACGCAAGAATACTAATCACACAACACTAATGTGCACACAACCATTCTCATGTTACACACCAATTCTAATTTTCCTTGTGCACAAGGTCTAATTTCCCTGCATGCACAAATGAATTCCATCCCCTTGTGCACATAGGAGACTTACCTACACACAAAGTTGTTCAAACCTTCCATCGGATATTCATGACCAATATCATAAGGTTAAATTAACAAGGAATACTATCAACAACTATCATACTCGTGCACAACTACAATTACTGACTATCAACACTGTTGTTCCAGAGTCTGTACTTAAGGCTTAGAAGTACAGTGTCTAGGCATCTGAAAATGAGTAAGGGGTAGAGAAGGAAGAAATGTCAACCTTCGGCAAGTGAAACTAGGTCTGATTTCTAGGTTGTTTTCTAGCTTACAACTGTTCCTGGATGTTCATGTCCCTTTCAATCTCTGCCCACGATCATTCAAGTTCTACCCGGGTAGTGGTTGTTTTAAGAATAGTATAAAAAATATTCAAGGAAATATGTGTTTGATCTGATAGTCCAGGTTCAATATTAGGCTGTCTTGTCACAGGGACAGTCATAGAGGAACATAATGATAAGAAAAACTCAAAGAACTTTTTAGATGTTGTCTCGATTGCAGTCGTATAAAGGAGAATTTATAGCTTTGATAGTGAAAAAGGGTGCAAACCAAAGGCCCTTTCCCGTAACAGATTTATATTTTAATAAATATGTATGAGTTGTAAGAAAACATTAAGATGTATATCATGTAAGGCTCCTATCAAGGGAGAATCTCACTTATAAACAAAAGAAGAAAAAGATAAAGAGATAACCTGATGAAGCATAAAATATATATATATATCTAAAATGTTCACTGGTCTTATACTTGCTGATAGCGGTACAGAGGAAAAACGGTAAACAATATAGAAAACCAAAATTTATTCACTATAGTAGAGGTTGTACTAAATTATAGTGAAGCATTCATCAGATATATATATGAAATGAAATAAAATATGAAATACAAGGAAACAAACTCATAACATAGTCGTGACATAATCGAGAATCTTTGGATTTGCTTTGTATTAACTCTCGAGGGAGAAAAATCTCTATTACAATCGACCCAAAAAGGTCCAGCCTTTGTTCCTTCCTTCTATTGTATATTTATATAGATTTACATATGATGGAATCTCAATCGTTCCAGGATTTTCAGTTACAACAAGAAGGAGATCAATCGTTTCATTTCTTTATCTTTGTCTTTATTTAGTACCAGAAGCCTATCCCTTCGCATGCTCGATACAAGTGACACATTTCTCCACCAGCCGAGATATCAACCTAGAAGGTTCCACTTGACAATTGGCCTAAAAAATATAACAATCTCTGACTAATTGTGGTAACCTTTCTTCCATCTGTCGGTCTAGGGTGTCGATGGTGCACAATCACACACTTGGTTTAATAATCCATTTATATATTTGAACTATGTCTTCTAGAGTTACCTGTGAGATTTCAGTCGAATATCTTTCTTATTTCTCATTTATATCAAGCGAGAATTTCGCTATATTCATTTGGTTCAGTGTCTCAACATTTCTCTCACTATCAATGCCTAACATATATTTATCTATAGAACTGAAGGCCTCTTCCCAGGATTTCCTTATCCTCTTGGCTTGCAATTTGCCTTCTGATATGCTGCAATCCCATTATTTCAACAAAATATTACCTTGGGTCTGTTCCAAAATGGAAAAATCGGAACTATTTGTCGATTCCCTGTTTGATGTAGCTATTACAGCCTCTTGAAATGCAACCCGAGCTGCTCCATCTTCTCTCTCTATGACAGATAAGTTTTCCAATACTTGATCAACAAGCAGGCAGTTGTCTCGAATCGTCTTTACCTTGGCAAGTAAACTTCGTTGGGCTGCAGAAAATTTGCTTCCAATTTCCATAGCATGGGACTGGAATATCCCTATATTTATAACTTGGCTTTCGGCGAACTCTAATCTAACCTGTAGCTGCTCAATCAAGTCTCTTTGCTGGCCTACCTATATTTGACTGGTCTGAGCTACCAGCTTTGCTTGTTCAATCTTATCTTTGAGCATCTCAAATTCCTTTTTGTTGGCCATTCTTGCTTGTTCTATTCCCGTGTTTGCCTGGTCCTTGGCATCTTCCTCTGCTATGGCTAGCTTAGCTTCTAAGGATTTGATGAGGCAATTTTTTTGCTTCAGTTGATTTTTCAAAACCCTGACTGAAAATTGGTTTGTCGTTGCAAATGCCCCTAATGTCCCAGCTATTTTTGTCGCAAACTCTTCTTTCTTCATATATTTCCTATGAGTGAACACCTTAAATTTCTTAGTTGTTGATCCTGCTTCTAAATAGAATTCTCTTTTTACCACAACTTTTCTCTTTTTATCAAAAAAGAACTCATTTGGAGGGAGCTCTTCCATCCTTATAGGTCTCAATTCTTCATTGAAAATCCACCCTACGTCTATGTTCCCTTGAGTTGATTGTAAGGGATTAATGGAGGTGATGGGAGCTTTGATTTTCTTAGCTGATTGGCCTGGAGTGGCAACTGGAGTCTGATTTTTTAGCGGATCGAGAGTTTTCATTTCTGGTTTTGGGCTCATAGTTTGCTCTTCCCTGTCCTGGTGTTCTTCTTGTCTGGGTGCTGAATCTTTTGATCCTTCGGCTTCTTTTTGTTGCACCTCTGCTATTATTGGATTCTCACCCCACAATATTGGGGGAAGACAACTCCATCGATGCTCTTGGAATTTTAAAACATTGGCCCTTTCTTCAGGTGCCAAGGCTTGTATCCGAGCCAAAACCTCAGCATAAGATCTCATGCCTCGGAAAATGTCATCCGAGGGTGAATTTTCATGCTCAAACCTTTTAAGCCCGCAATTGGCTAAGTGGTTACTTACAATCCTATGTGGATCGTGCTTCTTGAATTTGACATGAACTAATTTCAGGTCTTCCAGGGCTGCTGCCTCTGCTTTAGCATGCCTGAAATCTAACAAAGAATAGGAATTTAAATGAATAGGAAAAGGTGGCCATACCTTCTTATAATATCCCTTAAGTTCCTTGCTTACGCCATTCATTACGGTTTTCTTGGCAATCTCACGAGAAGCCAGCCTATCGGGTATGAATAGTGGTAAGGCATTTGGTTGAGCAGAAGCACCAAAAACCCTAAGATATGAAAATTATGATTCCACGTACCAATCAGCTATACTGCCCAGATTTACCACGATATTGTCTAAGACCCTGGCTGGCGGGTGGCCAAAGATAGTGACGTGCAACGGTACCGTTACCCAGTTAAATATTTCATATACAAAATCTGAAGCTTTGTCTTCCCACAGCTTTGAATTGTATATGTGAATGGGCTCAGCTTCCGATGGAGTCCATCTCCAACTCATTAAGGGAAAAGGCATTAAAAAACACACGAAATCCATGATATACGCGGACATAAAGAATGAAGCGATCTTTCCGCTCTCCTTCTTCTCTCAATACTCTATAACTCGACTGGTCAAACTATCAGACAATAGTTTATCCCAATCGAAGGAACAACCTTCGGTGACTAAATGAATTAGAGGCACCCACTGAAGGAAAAAATGTTTGGTGTCCTCTCTCCCATATAATCTGCAGGTCATCATAGCTACATATTTAAACTGTGGTTCCAGGGAAGATATTGAATATATACCATTACTGTTCGCCCTAAACTTCACAGGGTGTGAAACCCAATCTTTGATTAAACTAGACATACTCTTTTCGTATTTCACACATTCCTTCTGTTTAAAATTTTCCAGGAATTCAACATTGTATATTATGTCTGACACAGTGGGCAATTGTTCGGGTCTGAAAGTCCCAATAATGACTCTCTTCTCGTTGACGATGGTTCTGGTTGGTATATCTACATGGTCTAATGCCCATTGGACCATATCATAGTAAGGGAGCAGATGTCGCCTAGCCACTACTTTATGCATTTGAGCCTGGACGATGATCTTATATTTGGTGATTAAATCGTCTTTTTCATTTTCACTGGAATCATCCGAAACATCTACCAATTTGGACTATAGAACCTCAGAAATATACGACCAGGTCTTGACACAGTCGACACTTATAGGTGAAGTATCATAAACGTTGTCTGAACCTTGTCTTGAAACCTCAACAGTGACTTTAGATGATTTTCGTGGGGCATAGCAGGGGATTTTACTTTATCTCTCCTGCAATAAGAATATGTATACATATAGAAATTAGTTCGCTCGAGAAAGGTTTGCTCTGCATAGAATAGAAATGAAATTTGTGACAACAAATAAAAGATCCATGCCTTCGACCATTTAAAATGAGGTCATCCTTAGGAACAGAATGGTTAAATCGTTCTTTAAATATAAATTTAGCAATAAAAACCAAATCCTTACTTATCGATTCGCCTCATTTCCAATTAATGTCCTAGATTTCGATAGTTCGTAATGCAAGTTGGTGCAAGGAAAGTTTAAAATTGCCTCGTAGATTGTGCATATTAATTTTCGTAAAACACTCGCAATGCTATCTTAGCTTAATTAATCAGGCCTTTTTTAAATGTTAATCAATTTTTCGGCATTCGCCTCATCGGGAGATTTCGCTTTAACCCTTTGAACCTCTAAGACCCAAGATTGTGATAATTAGTTTGGTTAATAAAAAACCTAACCAAGATTAAGTTTTTAATTAATTACAGTTTTATTTATATCGTGACTTCGCGACTCGGGGCTTCGAAGGTATAGCTTCCGGGAGGCTCGTGTGCTGAGTTGCAAAATCGCGATATTGCGATGATATGATCTAATTAAAATGGAAGATAAAACCAAATTAAATGTTTAATTAATTTTGTTTCTATTTACATCGTGACTTCGCGACTCAGGGCTTCGAAGGTGTATCTTTTTAGGGAAAACATGCCGAGTTGCGAATTCCCAACAGAGCTTAACCACGGTTAATATTTTTACCTTTAACATTAACCTGGGTTACTAAAACAAGAATCTTGGGATTTCGGCTGTCAGGGTTATGACGGTAAGAATTTTGGAGCTAGAAAACGCTGAGACATGAAATCCAGATGATGCTTAGCCATGTTTTAGAGTATCTTTACTCTCAGTACTGATCTGGGTAAACTTTTTTTAAAACTATTTCGTCGTTTTGCCCCTCGGGACTTGTAAAATATGTGATCTATAACTTCTGATATGCGACATCTCGAGGTAAAAAAAAGGAGAGACTCATTTAAACGATAAAAATAAATAAATCTTTCCTTAAGAGTATGATAATCGCCGCTGCTTGCGTGATGAGACTTCTGAGATTTTGGGGAAAATAAAGGAAAATACCAAAACTAACTTTCGATTTAAAGCGTTAAGATATAAAATTAAAAAAAAAAATAAAGGCTGAAAAACAAAGGCGGCTCCAACAAACACCATACTTAAATGTGCAAGCAATATTAAACAAAATAATAACAAATAATTATAAGAAATAACATACAAGAATTAATCCATAACAAACATAGATAAATAAGCACACAATAAATGAGACAAGCACATAAATAACACTTCTCTTTTATGAAATTCACCAACTACGCGCAAAACTCAGACATTCCTCCTAGAGATAGATGTTGTTTCTCATAAGATTTCAACAAAAAGTCACCCTCAAGCTGTGACTTAACTCCACCAATGAAAAATGGTTCCTAATTCCAGGCTAAGGTATGATACTTAGTAGAATTTCTTAGTCCAAGGTGCCACTGCTGTAACTAGTATACAGTCTCTCATCCCCCATGCACCTATCACACCCAAGGAAGTGTGCCCCTTCTCTTCTCAAGAGTCCCTCAGCTTCCGCACTTCGCTTCCAAGGTTCCAAAAATAGGTTAGATAGGAATTCTTCGATCCCTACAACTAATGCCTACTGCACCAGGGAACAATTACCAACAAAACTCTCACCTGGGAAGTATGCCCATGAGCCTGACAACTCGCTTCTTCAAAAAAAAAATTCTCACCTAGAGAGGCTGCTCATGGGCTTGACAACCCACCTCTTCAACAAAAAAAAATCTAGATACAAAACATAAATATATTACAAGCTTCTCTCTGTAGATAAGGTAATAATTGAATTTTACAGATAGTTTGACCCCTTCTTCCCATGAGAAAATGACTAACCTTCCCCCCAAAATACACTAAGGGAAACAATATATATTGCATTCCTTAAAATCGACACCTATCACCTTCAAAATTAGCTTAATGCACTTGGTGAATCGTTCCCTCCTCTTGGGAACTTAGGATAAATAATTATCCATAACATACACTTTTCTTAAAATATTAATAAAATATTACCTAAGTCTTAAGTCCCCCCCTTTTCCATTTTTTTGGTGGAGTTATCCCCCCATCTCTTTTCGTATGATCTGTCTACGAACAAGGATGTGATATTATTAATAACTGTGATTACATTTACAATAATATGTGCACTAGCCTATTTTTATCGTGGCTCACTAACCTCATATCCACACAGGTTCTCCGACCTCAACACAGACACACACACACACACATATAAACTAGTTCGATGCACACTTCTAAGAAATTTCCATGCACTTACTGAAGTGCGTGCAACACTGTCAAATGTGTGCACTCACCCAGGTGTGCGCAACACATAGAAATGTTTGCACCCTTCCTTTGATAACAATTCTTCGCACACTACTTAGGTGCATGCAATACCAAAACTTGGTGGCAATGAATCACCAACCTATATGCACATGTACATTTATACTTGGTACTACAACTCACTAGCCTATATGTACAATTACAAATGGTTCGGATTAGGGACATTACATTCCCCTCCCCCTTATTTATGCATTGTCTTCAGTGCATTGTATACACATGTACATACAAAATTTCAAAAATCTTCAAAAATATGGGGATACTCTACCCGCATAGCATCCTCATTCTCCCAAGTTGCATCCTCGGGATCATACCAAGTCCATTATGTCATTTATAGCTCCATGAATTGATTTTGGAGGTGTTTCATATTCTTATCCAATATGCAAGCCAATCACACTCAAAAACCTCCTTCTTGCACCACCTAAATCACATTCCAATCAATAATATGATTATCATGAGGTACATACTTTTTAAGCTATGACACATGGAAAATATTATGAATACACAAGGATGAAGGAAATGCAAGCATATATGTGACATGATCAATCCTCTCTAGGATTTCAAATGTCCCACAGTAGCGTTCTATCAACTTAGAACAATTTCCCAACATCATGGAACTGCATCTACCTTTAACTTTCAAGAACACATTGTCAACCACTTTAAATTCTTGTGGGTTCTTCCTTTATCTGTGCATATTTTATGCCTATACTAGGAAGCCTTTAAATTATGCCTTATCTTTACCATCTTCTCTTCCATTTCCTAGAGCATATCTGGACGAACCACCATGTTTTCTGTTGGGTTGCCCCAACTTACTATTGCGTTGCACCTTCTACCATAAAGTGATTCAAATGGGCTCATATTTAAAGGTAATTGATACCAATTGTTGTAATAAAACTCAACCAAGTGAAGTTGATCTTCCCATTTTGATGGCTTATCAATAACATATCTTCAATCACCCAGTTTCCCTCTCTATTTGTCCATTTGTCTCAAGGTGACATGTTGTGATAAAGTTTAGATTTGTCCCAAATCCTTTGAATATCCCTTTCCAAAAATTTTATGTGAACTTGGAATCTCTTTCAGACACAATTGTCTTAGGTACACCATGCATATTATAAATTTCTTGCATGTATATTTCAAAAATATTGGTTTTGTTGTGTGTTGACTTCACTGGAATAAAATGGGAGGATTTAGTAATCTTGTCCACCACTACCATAACAAAATCATGTTGCTTAGCATTTCTAGGTAGATTAGTAATAAAATCCATGGTCACAACTTCCCACTTCCACTCAGGAATGGGAAAATGATGTAGAAAACTACCTCGATGTCTGTGTTCATTCTTGACCTTTTGAAATTCAAGGAATCTAGCAATAAAATCAATAACCTCCTTTTTCATACCTAGAAAATAGTATCGTTTTTTTACTGTGAAAAAATTCTTATGCTAGCTTAGATGTGAAACATAAGGAACCTTATGCATCTCTGACAATATCATACTTTTCAACTCCTAATCATTTGGTACATAGACTATGTGCCTATACATGAGAATTCCATCCTCTTTTAGCTCATAACCTTCCAACTTCTGCTACAACATACATTGTTGTAAGCTCACCTTTATGTCTACATAGTGTTGATCTTATTTGGAAACTTCTAAAAAAATTTCACTCAAATCTTTTTCCCAAAGACAATGTCACCACATCTTCAAGGCATGCACTACAACTTCCATTTCTAAGTCATGAGTGGCATAAATCCTTTCATGAACTTTTAAATTTCTTGATTCATAGAATATCACATGCATATTCTCACAAAGGAATCCACCACTCTCTTCCTTTCATGCATCCGTGCACACAACAAAGTCTTCATGTGAATCAACAATTCTCAAAATTGGTGCACTTGTCAACAAAATTTTCAAGTGTTGAAAACTCCTTGCACAATCAGGAGTCCATTCAAATCACACACCTTTCTTTTGCAAGGATGTAATTGGATCCACAATCTTTGAAAATACTTCAATAGAACTTCTGTAATAACTTGCAAGTTCCATGAAGGACCTCACCTCCATGAAATTTATTGTTGTCAGAAATTACTCAATGGATTTTATCTTTTTTGGATCCACAACTATTCCTTTCCTGGAAAAGATATGACCCAAATAATGATTCTATCACTAGTAAAATGAACACTTGCTCAACTTTGTGTAAAATTTATTCTCCCTCGATACTTGTAGCACCACCCTCAAGTCTTTCTCGTGCTCTTCTTCAAAATTTGATTAAATAAGTATATCATCCAGAAATACAATGAAAAACTTATCTAAATAAATTTTGAAAACTCCATTCATCAAACACATGAACACAAGTGGGGCATTTGACAACCCAAACGACACCACTGTTAACTCATAATGTGCCTACCTCGTTCTGAAGGAACTATTTTTAATGTATTCTTCTTTAATTATCACCTAGTGATATCGAGATATGAGATCAATATTTGAAAAGATTCGTGTGCTCCTCAACCGATCAAAGAGCTCATCTAACCTTGGAAAAGGATATTTCTTCTTTACTGTCACCTTGTTCAACTTCTTGATGTCAATAAAAATTCTCAATGTACCATCCTTATTCCTCATGAAAAATACTAGGGAACCCCAAGATGACATAGTTCAATGTAGATACACCTTCTATAGAAGCTCTTCATGTTAAATTTGCAACTCCTTATCTCTACTGTACTAATCCTATAATGAGTCTTGGATATATGAGCTTCTCCAAGCATCATATCTATAGAGAAATTGATATCTCCTTTTGGTACAAACCCCAGTATCTCTTTAAAGACATCCTCAAATTATTTCAATACTGTGCAGTCTTAAACATTTGTCACTTTATCCTTAGGTGCCTCTTCCATGTGTGTTGCAAATACTTGGCATCCTTTCCTATAGCTTTTCTTCAATTTCAAGGTTGAAACTTCTTTGATAGTTACATCTCTTGGAATTCCTTGAACTATTCTTAAGTTTCTTTCCTCATTCAACTAAGTAAATGTATTATTGTAATAGTCTAGAATGACATGGTGTTGGTCTAACCAATCCATACCAATGAGGCAATGATACGAGCCCAAATCTATAATATTCAAATAATATTTTGTGTGTAGTCCATTCATCTCCATCGAGCATGCATTGACCATCTCAATAATTTTCCTTTTTGCTCATGTATCTAATTGCACCTACCAATGTGTTACAAGGAAAATCTCTCTATGGCTAGGAGAAAACCACAACAGATGGAAACGACTGTAGAAATCAACTCTATTCTCAAGTATTCTATATAAACAAATATGCTTGAAAGACAAAATAAAGGGCCTAACTCATCCAGAACTTCGATGAAGTCCACCATTGAGCACTTGAACCAAAGAAATATACCTACAACTTGTCCTCAACAACTAAGCAAAGCAAGCATCTGGTGATAATATATGATGTTAGCATATTCAATAGCATAATCCATTAATATTCATAACAAATACGCCCATGGAATAATAATTCAAATATTTGCAAGATATCAATTGAACGGGAAAATAGTATTTCTATTAACACGGTTTAGAACCGAGTAACTAAGTTCCTTCCAGCCGAGCCTCCATCACTTCAATCCTCCAAAGGAAATATGATAGAAGAGAGATAATGAAGTTCTCAATCAATAAGGGAAGAGCTTGGGGGATGAACACTGTGTTCAGAATTAAAGGACAAAGGGATGCAGACTCAATGTGAAGTGAATAATTTCTCCAGAGTAACTTTTCTCTGAAAGTTGAATTCTTTCTCCTCTTTTCCATAGCTCGGAATTAACCCATTTATAGCCTTCAAGTGGAATTGGAGGGCTGAGTCGAAACGTTTCTAGTATATGGAAGGCCAAGTATCATTGATCTCTTGTCGTGACATGAAAACCCAACACCATTTTTCATTTTTGGGCACAAATCCTGATGTATGCATGTTGTATAGTAGAGAAGGTGTGTATATGTGGAAAAAAAAGTATTTTTAGCTCTGGGATTTGCAAAAAGGGATGAAAAGTGTGCATAGGGAAATGGAAAAAGGCCCTCTATGCAAGATTACATAGGGTGAGGAAAATATTTCTATAATATATGCCCCATAATGTGTGAGGTCAGAGGAGGATCTTTGATGTCCAAAATACATTATAAACACCCAGAAGTGGAGTGATGGGGAACCAGCTGGAAGAACTAGTTGCTCATTGCAATCTATACTGACTTTGCATACATGGCTACCAATTTGAATTACACTATAGATCCATGTGAAAATATACCAAACAACTATCCATGGCCATGAATAGGAAAATACAAATGTGGTTACATACCAAAGGTTGTCATAGTCAAGAAGAAGGCTCAATAGAACTAGTCTCAAAATCAATATGAAGATATCTATATACAATGGAGTACAATCTGATCTCCCATGATCACTGAAGTCATATAGGTAATGGTCTAATGAAAAGGAAGCAAAATCTCAGGAAATTTGTGACCACATACTGATGTCTTCAAGTCTTCTGCACAATCCACCAAAGGTGCAAGTCTACATCCTGTGAATAAAGGAGTTGAGGTCGAACACAATACGACACTGTTTGATTATCGATCATTGAGGTATATCGTTAACAAACACAAGATATCCTATCGATAATGAAAGTAGGTATCAAGGAACCGAGTACATTCTTATAAGTGTGAATAAAGGATTCGGGGTCGAACACTTGAAGAATCCATCGATCATGAGACATTGATGTATTCCCAATTGTCGATGGATAGAGAACCTGCCACTAATGACTACAAGCCTCAAGGTACTCATATGACTCTAGGTCTTATTTCCATAATAAATGAGTTGAATTCTATGGAAGGAGACCCAATGGAAAGAGATCATTAAGGCATATCTCATCATTCATCATGAGGTGCAAAACAAGAGCTTCATGATTTGGAGGAAATCAGAAGAACAACATGTTCATGAACCAATGACCCTGTGCATCTTTCACGTGTACTATAGGGATTGGAAGAGTAACCGGTCAGTGGAGAAAACTCTTTGTAATGAGCTCAACTTTTTAAGGCCATGCTAAAGCCAAAATTATGATGAAAAATGGACTCAATAACTTTGTACTATGTTCAAAGATGACATGACTAATGCCAATATAAGATAATACTCCCTTCCTTCTCATCCTTTTTTGTATTTTCATAGTCAAATGAATGTTATGATACAGAGTAGGAAACGACTGTCGCAAATAAGAAAAACTAGTTCCAGTAGTGGAACATACCTATGCTCAATGCAAGGAGATGGATGCGGGAGATGGACATGAGGGAATGTTCTCTCCTAGGTATAGGGTGTCAAATTGGGAAGGATATAAATGAGGCTGTGCTTGGTTGAGGATGAAAACTGCCAAGGAAAACAGTTTATAATGCAAAGCGAGAACCAACTATAGGCTCAATACTGCAAGCAAGGGCATGAAATGCAATCACAACTTAACGCCAAAAAATATTTTTTTTCATAATCTTAGTCTAGTTGGTGTGAAAAAAGGATAAACTTGTACCAAATAGACATCCTTTAAAATCCAATTTACGAGAGTGAAAGAGAAAAGTTCACTCGACAATCTTTTCACTTTTTGAAAATGAGTTGGAAAAGATCTTAAATTAAACTCGGTTGGGAATCCTCTAGGTATAGGGCATCATGTTTATGAATGAGAAATGAGGCTCATCATAAATTCATGTATTATCTATAAGGGACTCTCGGTCCTATGAAAATAATATTGGCATGGGAACCAAATGGAGAAAAGGATCTAACTAGGGTACCCATGTCTGGTAAATATCTACCACTTCATAATGACACGTCTTATATCAGATGGAAGGTTTTGTTTCACCACAAATGGGTTCGTACCTAAGGTATATGAGTGACAGTTATAGGATAATTCAAACGTTCATGGTGGAATGGATACCTATCCTATATGTTGGGTAGTGAAAATACATGCCCGTTATTACGAACGATCAACATAACATTGAAATCCACAAGAATCCCCACTGAAAACTACAAAAAACAACCCAATACACTGCTTTATTAGTCCATTAAGAGAGAAAACGATTCGAAGCTAAAGAAAGTGGGTAAAAACTACTATAAATAGTAACAAAACCAAAATTTACTATGTCATTTTGACTTTTTACCCAAATAGTGAAAATTGGACCAAATTACGTCTGATCTTCAACTGGTGATTGTGGGAGCATCGGGTGAGGAAATCAAAGACCATCTCGACCAGGTAATTCCTCTTCCCCTCCTCTTCCTTTCTACTAGATTAGATTTTTTAATTAGGTTTCAAATTTTGAGTAAATTAAGGCACAAATTAGTTATTTCAGTGTACGTGGGCTACCATTCATCAGGTCATGTATACGTGAGGTTATACGCAACTTTGTAAAATATAGGACACGTATACTTAGCCCTACATGTGACTATGAATGATGCCTCTTGTGTACATGTCCGTAAACAAGGTTTTCTATGGTTTCTAACTCAAAAATCGATTTTTATTTGACAAGATGGTGCTAGAATGGAGGGAAATGGAACATGAGGAGGTACATGTCATTCTAGAAAGAGATATGGGGGGCCAAATGGCCTTGAAAATATGCATCTTGTAAAAATTTTGGGCACTCAAAGGGATGAGGGCCCAGGTGAGGTTGCTTGAGCTGCTCGTGGATTATTAGGATCCTGACAGTGAGAGCTTCAACCTCGATGGGCAACCATTGAGGATTGAAGTCGAGGATATATACTTTTTGACTAGGTTATCATGCCAGAGTGAGGTGGTGAACCTCAAAGCCCAAGGAGCTAGGAGTAGTATAAATATAGAGGAGTACATAGACGCTCACTTTGTAGCAGCGACCCAGAAGTTTGGGAGTCAACTCCCGATCAGAGTGATAAACAATATCGGCCTCAAGACTGTTGTCCTCGGTTTTACTAGGATCACAGGATTGACTTCATTGCACCAGGCATCAAGGCCTCTCATGTTCTATACTATAGAGTTCTTGAGACCCACAGTGTACAATTGGTGCACCTCACTACTGGCTAATATGAACAGCCAGTTGATAGAGTGCAAATAGGGTGACAAGAGGAACTTGGGTTTTCCTCTATCTTGTGTAGATTTTTCTTCGAGTGGGTTCCAAGTTTGGGACCTAGAGTCAATATCATTCCTAGAGGACCCCACGATCCAGCCATGGCACAGTGGACAGAGGTAATGAGATGGCAAGGGGAGGTAGGGTGCCCAGACCCTACAACGATGATTTCTTTTACAGGTGGAGACGATAGGTCATTTCTCTCGATGACTACCCCTATGAAGGGATCAACTTTAGAGGGGACCCTGACATGCCACTACCACCAAGGACTGCCTACAGGGACATAGGTATGTCAATGTTTTTAAATATTTCATTTTTTTGTATGTTTGTATAGTAAAACAAAGATATTTTTGGATGATGCTTCAGACACATCTGTGATGCAGATGCAGGTCCGCGACGACTAGATGGGATTCAATGACAACATTGGAGGCATCGAGGAGATGAGGTAGCGGGAGGAGAAGCAGAGAGAATCCTTCAAAACATGGAGGGAAACATGTCTCGTTTGACACATATGATTCTAATTGTTTAGGTAGAGGATCCGTCGGAGGTCATGCAACGACAAGTGGTTGGTGTGCCTATAGCTCAGATGTGACTCTTTCGGTGTCTCGCAAACGTCATATTTTGTTATTATGAGACACATACAATGCCACAGGCATAGATGTCGTGGATATTTTATTATCAGTTGTATACGTGTATTGAGGGTGTTGGCCCCAGTTTTTTAATATAAACATCATATTTTTTTGAAATAGATATAAAACAGGGATCTTCGAATTTACTTATATTACAATGTGTACAATGATGAGATGGTTTTATTTACTTTAGTTATGTGAAAAATGCCAATCTAAAACGAAATTAGCATAAGCATCGAATAAATAATTAGAACTCCTAGGTTTGTGATGATAAGTAATCAAATCAAGTTGTCGTTCTAAAAGACGTACCCGTAGGAATAGTCAGAGTAAAGTAGGATCATGCATGTGGTAATTGTTGTTCAACTGACATACTACTAACTAGGAATCCAGGTGAGCCTCTAAAGGGTGAATACCATGTGAAATAACATCGTGCAAAATTTCTATAACGATTCTATATTCGCCCACATTATTCATGGATGGACCTAGGAATATGCCACCTGAAGACACTAGTAGACCCTCGCGCCAGTATACCACCTAAGTGGAGGAAGCCAAGTTTCGTGTATGACGAATAGCTTCATCTGCAAATCCTAAGTAAACCGAATATTCCATTCACATATGCCAACCAAGGGAAAACTCGATAAGTAAGATGAAGAAAAAAAGTAAAGGGAAAAGTTATATACAATAAATTACGTTAGTATACAAAGATTTACGCCCAATATTGGGGATGAAGAGTAATATATTTTCAAGTAGAGCCCATTCCTGGGCTCGAGCAACATATTCCCTTCATAATTTTCTAACTCATAGGATGTTTTTTTAAGACACGTCACATAATATAGGGATCGTGCCACATGGGTTTGAACTCGCCTACCCCCAACAGTTATTTCTCTTGATCATATAAAAGGACCAACTCACCCTCAATGTACAACCAAGGATAGACAAACTTATCGTACTAGACTTTGACACATGTTATTTTCACCTCGATAGTCATAGAGGTGTCTCAATGCTACTCGTCAAGACTCTACGTGTACAAGGAGTTGCTCGAGATTAGAAGTTTTAGGGAGGAGCTTGAATGCAAACTTAAGAGAAGGTATTTCACATTCAATAGGTAATATTGACTCCAGACTATGTACTAACTGGAAAGGGGAAAATTCAGTGGCATTCTTGATCAAGGTTCAGTATGCCCAGAGTGCAGGATATAGCATAATATGCCAGTCAGATTTACTCTAGCTGACGGTTTTCTGCAAAATGGTCTTGAGAGACTTGTTGATGGCCTCTACCTATCCATTTTCCTAGGGACAATAAGTGGAAGAATGACCATGCTTAAACCCTAGCTTGGATGCTATCTCTTCCTTCATTTTGTTCTGAAAGTGACTTCCATGATCAGTGACAATCTCACTCGGGATACCGAACTGGGTGATAATTTGATTGAATATGAAGAAGGTGGAAGTCTTCCCGTAAGAATTAACTATATGCATGAACTAGGACCACTTAGTAAATTAGTCTACAACCATGATAATGTGTTGATTCCCCCCAACCAAAGTTGGTTTGCAATCCACGAAGTCCACCCCCACTTGGTGAAAGGACCAAGGGTAATGACTGGGTTAAGAGGGGATGGATGCGAGCGCATTTTCCAAGTGAAAACTTGGCAGGGGTGACACTTCTTAACCACTTCAACACAATATTTAAAGATATATGGACAGAAATAACCAACTCACAAAATTTTCTAGGCTATCACAAGCCTGGATAGATGACCGCCACAAGCCCCACTACGGTAATCATTTAGAACTCACTCGGCTTCTTCGTGATTTAAACAATGACGCAATATATTGTCTGTTCCTCAACGATACAAAGTGTCACCAAAGATAGTGTAATTCTTGGCTTGGTATCGTAAGCATCGTCGATCATCTCGCAAGATATGCTGAGGGAAATTCAAAGTTTTAAGATAGAGAACAATATCTCCCTCCCAGGGGTCAGACGATGAGACAAGGAAAATGTGTTCGTTTGCAAATGAATAAACATGGATAAATTTCTCATCCAATCGTTGGAAGTCAGATATTAAATTCACATAGACTAGTGATTTCTTGGATTTTCCAGAGGCAAAATCGAGATAAAACTATTGTAACATGACAATGCATTTATCATATTTTCCCCCTATGATATGCCTGGTAAGGACATATTGAAATGGATTTACATCGTAAAACATAGTAGTCTTGAAAAGAAATATATAATGGCATAAACGTTGGACTGCATGAGCAACAACCAAAGCTAGCTTTTCAACATGAGAATAATTGAGCTCAGGACCGACTATGTTTCGACTAAGATAGTAGATGACGTTCTCACAAAGCTCATCATCCTCCTAAACCAAAACCATACTAATTCGTATCCTCGGACGGAGTGACATAAAGCAAGTAATCCCTATTGTAGTCAGGAGACTTCGGAAGGGGCATCGATACAAAGTATTTCTTCAAAGCATCGAAGCACTCCTAGGCTCACTCATCCCCGATAAAAGGGTTGTCCTTATTCAAAAGACACATGAAACCCTTAGTAATATTGGCATAGTTTACTATAAACCGACGTAAAAAGTTAGCTTTCCCTTGTAAGCCTTGAAGTTGTTGAATAGTGTGCGAGGGAGGCAACTAAATAATTGCCTCAACCTTTAACGAATCTACCATGATCCCGGTCTCAGAAACTTTAAATCCCAAAAGACAACCAAAACTAACACAAAAGATTCACTTATGAGGGTTCAACCGGACTGTATAATAATGACAAGAGTGAGCAGCAAGATTGTCAAGATAAGAATCAACTATATGTTTAAGATCATGGAATGCAAAGGTCATAGCACATTGGAAGGTTTCTCCGATGTTTTTAAGGCCGAAATTCATCTTCTAGTGTGCGAAAGTACCCCAAGGACAAATAAATGTCATCTTATTTTGATCCTCGGGTTTAGTTTGAATTTTTTTATACCTTGAAAATCCGTCCATGAAAGAAAACACTTCGCTTCCCACACACTTGTCGACAATCTGATCGATGAAAGGTGTCGGGAAATTGTCCTTCCGAAAGTCCTTGCGAAATTCCATACATACACGGATGGTTCCTTGCTTCTTATTCACAGGAACGAGATTGGATACCCATTTAGTCAAGGGAACTGGGTAGATAAAGCCATCATAAGTAGTTTCTCTACCTCTTCCTTGGTAGCAGGGGCCTTCCAAAAATACGGGGGTCGATTCCTAGAATATCTTCATATTACCAAGAAAATACATCTCATAATTCCTTCAAGAGTTCGGTGTAGATAAGGATTTCTTCTGGCGAACAATCTGCAGCGATATGTATATTTTCAATCTTGTCAAGGGTACAAGAGATATCGATCGTGATGGTAGCATATATACTTGCCATATTTACTTTGGCATAAATGACATGCGTATCAAGTGGAACTACGATGTGACCAACTATCTCGCTCAAAGTAGATCAAAAGTCATCTTGTTCGATTCTAGCAAGCTCCGGGAGAAAATAAGAGTGATGATGCATATCATTCCAAGGTTTGTCATAACCATTCATGGCTTCAATGATTTCTTCATTCGAGGGAAAATTCTCATCGAGGAAGTCATGTGAAAAAGACAATGAAGTGGCCCACATGGGCTTAAGAATAGGATCCTCCTCGTCCGTCAGGGAGGTAATAGGATTGGGATTGGCAGAAGTGTCAAGAACAAATTGATACGCAATCTCCACTGCCGATAGTGGCATGGCCATTCCAGCATGTGTCTGGCCTTTGCAAGACGAAGTCGAGGTAGGGTCCAAGGATCGTTAAAATAGGAATTCTGGAAAGGAATGAACCTCTCTGACGACATGAGCCTATTGGAAATGGCGTAAACATGGTGAATTGGTGCCATGAAGTTGAAGGTATCCATAAGGGATAAATACATTCCGACATCGATATTCGCTGTTGTCGGCTAAGAATTGTCGACCCCAGGGATCGACGATCCAACTGATGCATTGGGGCTAGCATACACAAAGGATAACTGGTTGATCGTCACGATCTTCCCATCGTGAGGAAAATAGAGAGTACAGAAGACGGACGATACGACGACAGTAATAGCATAAGTCCAACTGCATCCTAGTAACAAGTTATAATTGAGAGGTGCATCAACTACCTCAACATCCACCTCTACCATCTTAGCACCTAACTGAAACGAAAAAGAAAGAAGAATACCATGAGGGCGGAAGGAATGACCATCAAAAGAAGTCAACACGGTCAACGATTGAGAAAGAGTCGGAGAGCCGAGAGCTTTCCAATAGATCAGGGACATCACACATGTAGCAGTGCCTTCATCAACAACTGCATGTTTGATGGTATACTTTGAGTACCCCACATGGATTTGGAATGCTACATGGTAAGGAAAGTGGGGTTTCACATATATGACGTGAGACTTGATAACTTTCAATTCACTGGGGTCTAGATCTCCTAACGCAGATATCAAGGCATTTATTTGTGAAGGACACATCTGGAGTACCTCTAGAGTAGATATCACACAAGGGGTTTGACCTGGGTCCTCAACAATAGAGTAATTTTGGGAAACTCTATAATTTTGATTGTGGGTAGAGCACTTGAGTACTCCTTTCGTAATACAAGGTGGTGGCTCTGGTTTTTCGATATGTAAATTTGTCTCCAAGGGAGGAGGAGGAGATTCTAAACCAGGTATAGTCGATGAGGAACTGTAATGGCGAGACCGGGTGACTACATTAACCTGAGTATTGAACATATTGATACAAAAATGGTCATTATCTTGTGACGGTGGGTTTTGACTTCCACCAGCCACATTTCTGGCATTAGAGGAGCTCGAGGCCATGTCATGGTTATGTGGGAAAGAATTTGTCAGCACGACGGGTGGTAGAGATAAGAGCCTTGCATCTTCCGCAAGTTTGGGGCATAAATGAGTAAGATGATCATCTGTACAAAGCTTACAGGGAAATTTCAACCTACGCCTTTCTTTCTTTCCCTCTCCAGCATTCTTATTCATCTTCTCATTATTACCATTGTCCTTGGGTTTATTATTATTCTTCCCACCCTTACGATTATTATTGCGTCCTTTCTTCTTATTCCCTCCTGGTTGTTGGTTACCATTTGGGTCGGTCGACGATTGCACGGAATGTACATCTCCCAAATGAGTTGGATTGGAAGACACTATAAAGTTGGCCCTCCTGCAGACTAGTTTAGTGACAACTCTTTGAAATGGCTTGTCATCGAGTCTATAGATTTCACATTGGCGAAGCCTAAAATTCCATCGACATGAGGTCTGGGATTTTTTCTAGGGTCTTAGGTTGACCTTGGTGTGTCGGGAAGAATGTGATATAACATCCTAGACTACGGGTATATAATATCTAACTGTTGGGCTTTGAATATTGCTTCTTCCTCAATTGTAACCCCAGATGTAGCAACATCCTTTGAGATAGGAGGTTGCAAAGACTTAAGGAGCCATTCTGAAAGAAATTTCAGGGGTATGCAAGTCCTAATCAACCCCTTATGTCTATGCCACTCCTGGATTTGATCTGATATATGAGTGGTTGTGTCCTAGCATAAAGTCGACAGAAGTTCTAGGCCAACATCATAACTAACTGACAATTTGAAGTGGTTATGGAAGACAAGAACCATCTGACTAAAGGTCCCATATGGACCCCTAGTTAGCTCGATATACCATTATTCAACAACCCTAATGAGGGTGCATTGAAATAATCTTAACTGAATGGAATCTTCATAAACGGAATTTGAAGAGCACCATAGATGAATGGTGGTGACGTGATCACTAAGATCATCGCCATTCTTACCTTTGAATTTCAGAATGTTCATAGGAAGCTTGACGGGGATGGGGGGGCATGTAGGATCATGACACACAGGGTCGTTCATCAACTTAGACAAGTCTGGAAAGTTAAGTGTGGCCATAAAATGGATACGGGGTTGTGGCATTTGGCCCCAAGCTCCCTGGAAATATTGTGTTTCAGGATCTGCATCCCATCAAGAGTTCTTGTAAGCACCATGGACCTATCCAGGATTATAAGACCCTCCTCCAAGATGATTCATAGGAGGTTGGTTGGGCACCATTCTAGCAGGAATGTTTAGATGGGAGTTATAAAAATTTCCCCCAGCTGGAGTGGCTCTAGGTTGGGGGTTTCCCAAGGTGTGAAAATGACCTCCTCTGGGTGTGAATCTGAAGGACAGAGGTGGATTTGTCATGCCAAAAGTGTTGGTTGGAATCTAAACTAAGGAGGTGAGGGTATAGGATGGAACTTGAGCAGAAGCTTGTCTGGCAGGTTGGTTTCTCCACCAAGAATAAAGAGGATTAGACTCAGGGTTTAAAGAGGGAATGCCTCCCATAGTAGTATTCGTTTAAGAGATCTTAGAATCACCAAACGAGAATGGAGGATAAGGATGGGTTGTGCCCCCAAGTCCAATGATAGAAATAGGGCCAATAGCTGGGATGGAGTTTGAAAACTGTGAAGTAAAGTTCAGCATACCATAGAAAAAAGGACTAGAGGCCATAGGGATGGACTAAAAATTATAGCCTAGTGAGTGACCAAGAGACTCGAATAGGTTCATGGCAATAGATTAAGTGTTCACTATAGGACGAGCAATAGTGATGATAGGTGTCTTTGATACTACAACCATTGTGGCTGCAGCAGTCGAAGGGGTGCCATTAACTATAGTGGATGTGGGAGTCGAAGGGCTCTCAGTATTCTGATGAATCATTTCAATACTCATCCTTGTAGAATCACAAGTCTGGATAGTGGAGGTGTGTGTACCACGTCTAATAAATCTACGCCTTTTATAAGGAAAAGACTTAAAATCTGGTGGTAACTGTAATAAGCGGTGGGACCGATGGGGAAGTTGGTCTGACTCCATGATGACTTAACACTGAAGATACAAAAATAAATCCTAAGGCGAGCTAGTAATCAAATAACAAAACAAAAATCAAACGACCAATATGCACACAAATGGGATAAAGTGGTTGAAAGGGGCCTCCCTCCATAAAGAAGGTATGTCTCTCCCAAGAGGGGCCTGAGACTCCCTTCTAAATATCGGAGGTAACATAATCAGTTATAAGGGCCCTCATGGGCTTAACAACCAATCAATCAGATCCCACTGGATAAGTAATCCTCCATAAAGGGTGTGTGTTGTTCAACCTTATCTGACCCAGGGTACCTAAAAAATAACCCCTGCAAGTAACCTATGTGGCACCTATGTCAAGAAACTAAGAAACCAATGTATAACCGATGCACAGGTGAGAAGTCATACGTCGGGTCCACCATATGGGCAGGGTAGCAAAGCTCGAAACCTTGAAAGCACCACCTCTCACAAGGGAACTAACAAGATCCCTAGATACAAATAGATCCCTACAAATATCTCTAACGCTAAGAATGTTTTGGGGGGATATCCATTCAATCGACCTCGTGTGACGTTGTGATTAACTCTGGTGTAAGAGGAGCCTCATGCTATTACCAATTATATAAAGGATTTCTCCATTCCCTTAGTCAGACACGTATGTTGACTTAATAGCCTTGGAGAAGTTTACTCACAAAATCCTATTCCATGGCACTAAATCCTAAACTAGTTTGTGTTCCCTATAAAATAAAATCGTTACTAATAAACTTTAAATTATAGCGAATTTTGATGGTCGTTCTTACTCAAAAAGGTGTGGTGATGAAACTCATGATCCTATGAATCAATAAGTAAACTAACTATGAATACAATGAAAAGTCCTAACTTCAATTTTCAATGGATGATATGGTTCTTAAAACAATGCAACTTTCAATTTCAACTCTACAATTCTGAAATAAAAATGCAATCTTTCTTTACATGCACTAAGCTAAATGACAAAGACTCAAAAGATCAAAATGTGAATCAATGCAAAATTCCTAATATTTTTGTATTTTCAATACAAGAAAAATGAAAATGCATGGATTGAACAACAAATTGATATATAAAGACTCTATTGTGTATAGAGAGAGACAACTCAAGTAGGATACCAAAGAGCAAAACACCGATCCCAAAGTACAAGAAAAATCAAAATCAAAATATGACGAGAAAGAATCCGCCCAAAAATTCAACCAAAGATAGGTTTCCTGTCATCCCACAAACACTTAACATTCACTACAGAGACCCAAGAAGACTCAACAATCATCAAACCCTACCTAACAACCACCAAATCAAACAACCAAGTAAAAAATGTTGATGTACGTGACTATTCAAGGAAACAACGTGTATGTACACATCTTTCAGAAGGACAACACACATATATACACAAGTCTCAAGAAAAAACCCATGTATATGTTTCAAAAACATAGCTAGGAAAAGGAGAAGGCTGAAAGACTCAGACCAGAGTGAACAAAGGTTTTCAAGAAATGATACGAAAAGAAACACAATATAAATGAGAGTAATCTAAGGGGAAAACACTCCAAACCACAAGAAAGGAGATTCAATCCCCATTATGGTCACCAATTCTGTTACGAGGAAAATCTCTATATGGCTAGGGGAAAACCACAACTGATGGAAATGACTGTAGAAATCAACTCTATTCTCAAGTATGCTGTATAAACAAATATGCTAGCAATACAATATAAAGGGACTACCTCTTCCATAAGTTTGATGAATTCCATCGTTGGGCACTTTACCCAAAGCAATATACCTACAACTAGTCCTAAACAACCAAGCAAAGAAATAATATGATGATAATATATGATGTTAGTGCATTCAATAGAATAATCCATTAATATTCATAACAAATATACCCATGGAATAATAATTCAAATATTTGCAAGATATCAATTGGACAGGAAAAGAGTATTTCTATTAATATATGATCAAGAAAAGTGAAAAAGTTACAGACTTCCGTGTCGGCACAGTTCGGAACCGAGAAACTGAGTTCCTTCCAGTTGGGCCTTCACCACTTCAATCCTCCACCAAAGGCAATATCATAGAAGAGATACAATGAAGTTCTCAATCAATAAGGGAAGATCTTGGGGGCTGAACATTGTTCTCAGACTCAAAGGACAAAGGGATGCAGACTCAATGTGACGTGAATAATTTCTCCAAAGTAACTTTTCTCCTAAAGTTGAATTATTTCTCCTATTTTCCATAGCTCAAAATTGGCCCATTTATATCCTTCAAGTGGAACTAAAGGGTCGATTAAGAACGTTTCCATTATGTGGAAGGCCACGAATCATTGATCTCCTATCATGACATCGAAACCCAACACCATTTTTTATTTTTGGGCACAAATCCTGAGGTACATGGGCTGTAGTGGTGCAACCTTCATATACACATGTTGTATAGTAGGAAAGGTGCATAAATGTGGAAACAAATGCATTTTTAGCTCAGGGATTTGAAAAGAGGGATGAAAAGTCTGCATAGGGAAATGGAAAAAGGCCCTCTGTGAAATATTGCATAGGGTGAGAAAAATATTTCTATAACACAAGGTTTTCCAAGCTTGCTTCTACGCAATTGGAATCTTTCCACCATCTTAGGATCTAGATAACTATGAGTAGCTCCTGAATCAATTAAAATAACAATGGGTTGGTTATTAATCTTACCTTCCACTTCAATCATGTGCAAATGAAACTCAACTTTCTTGTTATCCAAGGTTGCGTAAATCCTTCGTACATTTTATGCCCATATTTTCAACTACCATAGCTTGTTGTACTCTATGTGTAGTCTTCTCCTTTTCACCTCTTTGAGGGAAATATTTGTGCATATAATCTCAGCCACATCCTCAACATTTAATAGATTGTTTCCATAGATTTTTTCCCCACTGTCTCCATCATTCTGGGATCCTTGGAAGTTGGATATCCTTCTGCAGTATTTCTAAAAAATGATGGCTTATCCCCCTTCTTCCTCTGTTCCACCTTGCTTTTCATCTTTTCTTCCCAATCCGTTTCGAAAGTCAATGTTCCCCTTTTTTTATCATAAACACATTTAGCATACCATATGGTTTCCTCCAATGCCTTGGGGTCATCATATTGTATCTTGTCACTCATAAGCGAAGGTATCCCACTCAGGTACCTCTGAATTTTAACTTTCTTATCCATGATGAATGTAATATATTTTATCATCTCTAAGAATCTTCTTTCATACTCATTTATTGTCGTACTCCCAAGCTTGATTTCAAAGAACACCTTCATTTTCTTGTCGCAGTAATGTCTGGTTAAGTATTTATTTTGAAAATACTTCTTGAACTCCCTTCAAGTAACCTTCTTCTCATCAAAATGTTGCACCTATAAGAACTAATACCAGCATTGATGCTTTTCCTTTCAACCGATAGATGGAAATGATCCCTTATGCCTGCACAGAATAATTATGCAACTGAAAGTATTTCCTCATACCCAAAAACCATGTCTTCGCATATACATACTTTTTTTGCTCCTCGTCAAAGGTAGGAGGCTTGATCTTAATCATTTATTCCTATAGTTTGTCCACCCTGGTCCTTCTTTTTTGATTTATGACAGGAGATGGACTTGAGATACTACGTGATTTACTGAATGAATTACTTGGCTAGTGAGGTCGATGCCTACCAACACTTCTTTCTTCTTTTCTTTTCTCATAATGAGACGTGGAACTTATTGACCTACTTGTCTTTGTCTCCTTATCAATTTTCTTTCTATTATATCCAGGATTTACATAAATTTGACATTGAAGTCATCTTGCTTCTCCTTGTCTTTCATAATCCTCTCATTATCATCCTTATATCCCTATACATCTTTTTGTAGTCCCTTTATATTTTCTACCAAGTTTATGTGCTCCTCCTTGGATTTTGTACCATGAACACCCAAACTGACATGCAAATCCCCAAACTCATCATCATGATTGTAATTCCACTACGCATATTCCACGATTTTGACATTCTACGTTGATTATATCCTACTCTAATCATTGATAATTCTGTAAAATGTGTAGGGAAGAATATTTGTTAGATGAATTCATGAGAAAACTTCATGAAAACTACACAACATCTTGTCAAAATCCTTTCTTTTGAAGTCCATCCACGCATTGGTATTCATTACCTGCCAATGTGTAATGTCAATACTTTACATGCACACTACATATCGGTATTGTGCATGAACCAAAACTTTATTTCGCACAAACCCAAAAATTTAGTACGCACACTCGTGCACCATCTTTTACTTCGCAGTTTCAGTGATGCACCTTGCAATACCCAACATTTAGCGTGCACATATGAACATTCATATTTATGTGCACCATGACCATGATATAATTCCAAATTCGACCACTTACCAATCCAAATTTTTCCTTAAGTAGAGCTTGGCCCATGCAGGCTCGATGTTGAAATCAAAGCTCTGATGCTTCTTGTTGACCTATGGCCCATACAATTCTAGTGTTAAACCCGTAGATCTGATACAAATCTGTAATGTCCCCAACCACTGAGGTTAGGCCACATCACACAACCTCAACTTTTGTTTCTTTGTAAAATCCTCATTACCAAACTTCTTCTTATACCATACTGTACATCTAACATTACCCAGCTTACTATTGAATAATGCTATGCCAAAACCTATTGTGCAGACTCTACTCTATAACACTAGTATGTGCAGTATCCCTTGAAGTAACATGCTCAACGTCAAGATGAGTCATGCCACACTAACATTATTATTTTTACACAACTTAAAACACAACTAAATTAATTCAAAACTACTACGCACAAGCATATTGATCACACAACAATACTATGTGCACAACCATCCTTGTGTTACACACCAATTCTAAGTTCCCTTGTGTGTGGGGTCTAATTTCCCTGCACACCTAAATGAATTCTATCCCCTTGTGCACATAAGAGACTTACCTATAGACACGAAAATTAAAAACTTTTCTTTGGAGGTTCATGACCAATATGATAAGGTTAACTTAACAAGAAAGACTATCAACAATTGTCATACTCATGCACAAATACAATTACTAAATATCAGGACCATACTAACAAGTGAAAGAAACATTAAACATAATAAAAACAATTACTTATATGTGACAACATACAAGAATTAAACCATATCAAACATAGATAATTAAACACATAGTAAATGAGACAAGCACATTCAGAACAATTATCTTTTATGAAAGTCACCAACTATGTGCAAAACTCAGACATTCTTCCCATACATAGGCGATGTTGCTCATAATATTTCAACAATAGATCAACCTCGAGTTGGCACTTAAGTCCACCAGGGAAAAAGGGTTCCTAATTCCAAGCTAAGGTTTTATACTCAGCAGAATTTCTCAGTCCAAGATGCCCCTATTGCAAGTAGTCTATAGTCTCTCATACCCCATGCACCTATCACACCCAAGTGTTCCCATTTTCTTCTCAATTGTCCCTTGGATTCCTCACTTCCCTTCCATGGATCCATCAATAGGCCAAATAGGAATTCTATGATCCCTATAACCAATGCCCAACACACTAGGGAACAATTCCCAACAAAACTCTCACCTAGAGATGCTTCTCACGGGCTTGAAAACCTTCCTCTTTGAGAAAAAAACTATGATTACAAAACATAAATCCCTTACAATATTCTCTTTGCAGATAAGGTAATAGTCATATTTTCCATATATTCTGACCCCTTCTACCTAAGAGAAAATGATTAACCTTCCCCCCAAAATATACTAAGTCTAGCAATATATATTGCATACCTTAAACTCGACACCTGTCACCTTCAAAAGTAGATTATGCCACTTGGTGACTCGTTCCCTTCCCTTGGGAACTTTGGATAAATAATTATCCATAACATACACTTTTTTGGAAATATTAATAAAATATTCCCTAAGACTTAATCCCCCCCCTTTTCTCTTTTTACGGTGGATTTATCCCCCCATCTCTTTTTTCTGATTTGGCTGCACGCAGTGATGTGATATTATTAATAACTATGATTACGTTTACAAGAATGGGTAAACTAGCCTATTTATATCCCGAATCACTAGCCTCATATCGACAGAGGCTCTTCGGCCTCAAGACACACACACACACACACATAAACCAACTCGATTTGCACTTCAGAAAATTATGACGCACTTACTCAAATGTGTGTAACAGTGTGAAATGTGCATACTTACCTAGGTGTATGCAACAAACAAAAATGTTTGCACCCTTTCTTTGATAACAATTCTCTGCACACTATTGAAGTGTGCACAGTACCAAAACTTGGTGCCAATGTCTCACCAACCTATATGTACATTTACATTTACAGTTGGTAGCATGGCTCACTAGTCTATATGTACAATTACAAAGGGTTCAGATCAGGGAAATTACATGCAACCATATGAACAAATCCAATGTTGATCCATAAGTATGTTTTTCTTCTTAAGGTGATTGTAAAACAACTAAAAGAAATGATGTCCGTAGGATAATTCATGGCAACGATCATCACTTATGTAGAAGTGATACTCCTTCAATGTAACTCTATTTTTATCATTAATATCTGGCCCATTCTTGTATGTTATATGGACCATTATGTTGACCTGATCTAAGTGTTTGAATCTCATTTTGTGGTTGAAGGATGTAGTTCTCAACAAAATCAATCATTGATAAGATAGTACCAATGGGAAATGTATCTCAGCATATTCTAAAATTCTCTACATATGGACATGTTGAACATATTTTCATGTCTTTTTAATGAATTCCTTGATGAAGTCACATAATCATACCTCGGAAGTCACCAATTATATCTTTTTTATTTCCTTCCCTCCGTCAATGTCATATGCAACATATTTAAATATTTTCAACGCAACCTCCTTCCTCCCCAATTCATATTAATCACTTAAATGGATGCACTTGCTCAATAATGTCATTCCACTACACCTAGGGCATGTCCCATGTAATCAATATTTTTGATAAAATGTACAACCCTTTGGCCTTGTACACAAGATGTTGTGAATAAAGTTTCTATATGATGATGGCGGAAATATAATTGAGCGATCCTGCACAAGGGTGTTATGTAATACATGATATATATATGTGTGTGTGTGGGTGTGTGTGTCATAATAGTAACCATACTCAATGTGATATCTACAATATGTGTTACGAATTGTGTTTATTTGAACATACCAAGGCTTGCATTTATAGAAATATCTTTGGCCTAATTTAAGTGTAATATGTAGTTTCTTGAATCTATCATATAATTTTGTCTATGTAATATCAATAAAGTGTTTAATATTGAGTTCATAGTTCCTAGATTGAATTATCAATTTTAGTACATAATTTTGGTTCGAAGAAGGACTATTGTTCTCATGCCAGAAAGCTTGTACTAGTCCCTTAACAACTCCAGTTAACTTCATGTCAGAACGAGGTATCCTACCAGTTAAGTCCCACAAATCTGTTGGGCCACCCGTGTTGAGGCTATCTCGACTCTTAGAATACATTCTAATGGGTTTGATATTGCATTTCATGAGATGAGAGTTTTGTTGAAGAAAACAATGTTGAAGCAAATTGATTGTGACAAGACACATCTAGTTTCTTTAGAAATATATTTATTACCATTTTTTTGAAAATCATCCACAAGGTTTCTAACAATATGATGAATTGTTTCTAAACTTTTGATATTTTTAATGCATAAAATTCTCCTAACAACGATCAAATTTTTATATTTCAACAAAGTAAAAAATAATTGACATTTAGCAACATCATATTTTGGTTCAAAATATTCTTTAATTATTTTATAAGAATGATAACGAATAGTTAGGTTATTTAACTTACCTTCAAATGATGTTAGACCACTTTGATCCACCTAAATTCATTTAGGAGTTCTTCATTGCACACTGCTCAACCTAGGTAGGGATGATGAACACATATTCTGACACTCTTGACCTCCCTGTTGTGTAGTTAACAACTTTGCAGTTCCTGTCCCTTCAATCACTAACAGATCAATTCTGGGAGGAAAGAAGACATGTCCATGTCTATTTTCTGGAACTTTTTAATGTGCAACAAGAGGTTTCTCCATAGGAACTTCTTCACCAAAAGGATGTGCACCAGTTGTCTCTCTAATTTCATCCATGTATAATCATATCCAAGAAAATCCTCCATCATCTGGTCATCCACAACAACTTGTCTTTATAAGGAAATTATTGGAGGTATAATAGAACTCTAAACTGGATTCATGTCTACCGAAATCATCTTTTTTTTTGTGATCATGGTGGAGAAACAACAACGACATCTATTCCGATAGAAATTGGATTTCACTCTACTGAAATCCTACATTTTGATATACATAGATTATTCTTTTCTCTTTCTTCATTTACATTTTGAATGAGTTTTTATTTCCTCTAATAATTTCTACTTTGATTTCATAGGTTCCCCACATTTAAAGAGAACAATTATGTTCTAAGCACACCAGAACAAGTTTTCTTTCTAATGAAAATTGTCTTCGAATTACACAAATTTGTCTTTGTATTACACAAGTAGACACAACTAACAATTCCAATTCCAATTACACAAATTTGTCTTGGTATTACACAAGAATACACAACTAACAATTCCAATTCCAATGGCACAAATTTGTTTTCCATTTCTCCCCACAATTGTCTCCCAATAGCACAACATTGTATATCAATTAAAAAACAAGACAAAAAGAACAAAAACTTGTTTTTTGTTGCTATTTTTGCATGAGGACGTCGAGCTTGTTAACTTTTTTGAGATAGATGAGATTGAGGAGTGTGTTTGGAACATATACATGCCTAGCATGAATGTGCACATTCTCATAGAATGTGTGTGTACTAAACCACGCATGCATTCTTGTTGGGAAGGGATGAGTGTGAAGCACACTAAACCTCATTTATTTCAAGTCACAAGAGTACATTCATTCTCTCAATGCAATGGATATAGAATTTATTGTATACAAAACAATTTTATGAATAGAGATGTATAGCAGTTTGGAGACAACTAGGACTTAAGGGCTTAAGATTGGAAGTGTTTTGAATCATAGAGAAATGGTTAGAGCACCAAGATGAAGGTGCAAGGGTTGTGGGGCATTCAACAATAGGCATAGGCATAATGCACTTTGGTCTTGGGTATGGAGTGTTTTAAGGGCCGAGTATAGGTTATTCATAGACTTATATGGATATAGGGGGGTCTAGGTCATGCTCTAGGTCATGGTCATGTTCATGGTAATAGTATAGGTCTAGTTCATGGTCATTATATAGGTCTAGTTCTAGGTCATGGTCATATTATAGGTCTAGGTCATGCCATATGGTATAGGTATGGGTATTTCCATGCCTTGCCATCTCTAGATCTAGGTCTTGCCAGGTCGAGGTCAAGGTTGTTTATTTCCTTCTGAGGTAGAAAACATTCTATGGTGTGTGAGTATGATATGGGGAGAGAGGAAGACAAAGATGAGGGATAAAGAGAGAGTGTATGAGAGTGTGAGAGGTAGAGAGAGGAATATAGAGAGGGGGTGAAGAGAGAGGAACACAGAGAGTGTGAGAGGGGGAGAGATGAAGAAAGAGAGAATGTGTGAGAGTGAGGGAGAGGGAGACATAGAGGGGGAGTAGAGAGAGAGAGTGAGAGGTAAAGAGAGAAATGGGGGCAGAGTGGGTGATAGAAGAGGGAAGGGGATACAAATTGAGTGGGAAAGAAGGGTAGATGTAGGAGAGAGAGAGAATATATAATGGGAGGGAGGGGTAGAGAAAGAGGGGGGAGGGGGAGTGAGAGATACTACATGAGAGTGTGAGAGGGGCAGAAAGGAATACAAAGAGAGAGAGAGAGAGTGTGTGTGTGTGTGTGTGTGAGAGAGAGAGAGAGAGGAAGGGTAGATAGAGGAAAAGATACAAAGCGAGCGAGAGTGG
>ML783722.1:175656-200757 GCA_009831015.1 Picea engelmannii
CTTCATCTTCATTGCCACGGATCCCATGTATGTGAATTGTGATGCCACGTTCTGTGTGCGTTTCTGAAGAGCCGACAGGTGGAGCGCAGAGTCGGCAGGTCAGGAAGGTGAAGAGCGCAGAGCCGCCAGGAAGGTGAAGAGTGCCGCCGGGAAGGTCAAGAGCGCAGAGTCGGATCCGCCAGGAAGGTCAAGAGCGCAGAGTCGGATCCAGAAGCAACGGACCCGTTGACTCATATGATTCAAAGGACTTGCCATTGCTTAAATACATTGGTTGTTGGAAAATTTTCATTTACTCTTTTATTAGGGTTCGATTTTGAATGATTGTAAAAAATAAAAAAAATTAGGTAAATGTTTATTTTTCATAGCCTTTCGGCGTTCTCAGCCGCGAGTTATTAGCGGCTGTGCTAGTTTAAGTATGTTCATACTCTTTGGTTTTATTTAGTGTTAAATTACCATTTATTTAAAAACATAATATACAAACAACAACTAATTTCCCGTTGCACAATCCAAACATAGTGAACTAGGACTACCCATATCGTGTCACTCCAGTAATAAAATCAATGTCATACTTTAGAAATACAGTTAATCAAAGTTTACACTATAATTTATTAGTTTATTCGCTTCTTTACATATTTTTATATGAACTTTCACATACTTATACTTTTTTATATTTAGTTCACATAGTGTTTTAATATTTAAATAGTTTTATTTTGATTTCAAATGGATTTTAAATTTCTTTTTTATTTAGAATACTTATATAATTTTTAAAACATTATTTTTATATTTTTTGTTTTCATTAATAATGATTTAATATATATAATCATATATAATAAATATGGTGTACCTCAACAGTCTCCGTGTTTGTTTAAGGTAGGTTTTCATTTATGGAGGTATTGGTTTTCATTAATAAGGATTGTGCTTTGTCTAAGTTGATCTGCAACAACTGCCCTACTTATTATGGAACTTTGTTTTTATCTTTTTTAACAAGGATATAAGAAAAACGACTTTAGAATTCTGACAATGCATAAAGGTCAGATGCCGACTTCTTTGTTATATGAATAATGAGAATGAGAAAAGATATGAAAGGTCTAGTTTGTAGTTCTAACAATTTATTTACACTTTATTAAGGACTAGCCACTAATTTCATTTTTACTACATCTTTTTCCTCACTAAAATAATCTAGTGGAGATATTGTATTTTAAAGATTTTATTAATTTTCTTTTAAAGATTTTATTAATTTCATTTTCACTTAGAATATCTATCCATTATCCTAACCAAAACAAATTGTTAAGAGACATTGTATTTTCCATTCAACTCTTGTTCTTATTAATTTCATTTTTATTCTTTTAAAAATGTTATATTTTTTCTTATTTTAATTTTGAATAAAAAAAAATTCATGATTTTAATATTAAATTATTTCAATTTTCAACAAATAATTTTTTGAAATTTTTTAAATTAAATTGTAATAATATTAATAATGATTTTCACATGTTAATTGAGTTTAGTTAGGATAGTTGGGAGGAAATTGTTATTCTCCCAACCCATACCCTACTCAAATTCAATTTTCACAAATAACATATTAAACTCTTAACTAGTATATTGTTATAATGGATTGAAAATGAGCACCATACCTTGAAGATTTGAAAATTTACCCAAATTTTATAACTCAAAATCTCTTTAAATATAGAACTTGTTTTATGTTTACTTGCCTATCAAATAACATAATAGTATTATTTATTCATGTTATGCTATTGGTTATTTTATGAAATTTTTATGAATATTATATTCATTTTATGTTTACATGTATATAATGTAACTTTAAAAGTTATATTTAATATTGTTATTTGTTGTGATTGATTATTATTATTTTTAATATATAAAATATTATGATTATATCTATTATTTTAAATAACTGTATTAAAAAATAATAAATAAATAGTGTATATGTTGTTAATGTGTTTAGTGAGGAGTTAATTTTTTGCTAGGATTTAACCAATAGGTTTATCCTGGTTCAACTAGCTATGGAACTTGGGGGGGCGGGTGAACTTCATATTTCAAATCTAATCTCCAAGGATCTGGAAGAGGCACTCATTCACTCGCTCAAGGATATCACTCAAATGATGAGGTGAAAAAACAAAAGGACCTAAAGGCCAAATCCAATCTGGATGTCAACGTGGAAGATCCACTACATGCACACAAAGCGCAACCCAAATAGAAACCAAGGAAATGCATTCCCAAAGCAACATACATGCCTAGAAATGAGATCAAATCAGAAAGAGTTCGAGGCTATGTGTAATTGTAAGGTACCATATGTATTATAATTATGCAAAAATAGAAATATTGTAGCAAATACGAGTGAAACAACAAAATATAGAGAATCACAACACCAAAAATGATACATTTTATTGATATAAATCCAAGTTCACTTGCCTCTTCGAGGGGGAAACCTGTAGCAGAGTAGCACTTTATTACAATAATTCTCAATACAACCATTATCATGCTGTGCACTCTTATTTATACAAATTCTACCTTCTAAAGAACATTCTAGAGGAATATCTTTCTAGAAGTGGAAGTTTATATTAAGTCTTCGTACATTAGACTTGTTAATATTATTAAATAGGCTTTATTAACTAATGTCAAACTTTATTACTTGGAAAATATATTATTCTACATATGTGAGAGGTTAGGTAGGTTAGGTCCCTAACATGCCCTCCCCCTTGAAGAATATCCTTGTCCTCAAGGATGGGATGAGGAAATTCTTTCAAAATGATAGTGGGTGTTAAAATGTGTTCGTTCTACCATAGACAATATCACTATTGTCACCCAACCATAGGCCGAAGCCACCCTGCTAGCACCTTAACCTTGACAGAGAATCATTCTGAAAGAAAACCCTAGGCTAGATAGCCAAACAAAGGGTAGAGGATCTTTCTCCAAGGATAACACACCAAACAAGAGCTTATTATATAGTCCAAGCCAAAATGAAAAACTGTTAGGTGCAGCAGCTGCAACGACAACTCTTCTCCAAACTTTCACACAAAACTTCCCAACTGCAGTGCCCACAAGTGTGCTCTGCAGTTATGAGAATGCCTGCCAGAATGAAGACTGGCCTCCTATATTTATACTAAACCTATCAAACTGCCTGGGCCAAATTCTCATTCTTGGTACTAATTCTTTAGTTTATATTATTTCCTTTAGCAGACTTCTTCTCTTGGAGACTAACAACATAATACCAGTCATTCCCTTGAGTTGACTTGTCTTCTAGGGTTATTAACCAATCAATTAGGGTTTCTTCTTGCTTCCTGGAATATTCTATTCTCGTTAGGTTTACACGTGGAGATAAATACCTCCCACAGCTACCATAATACCAAAAATCCCTCCTAGCTAGGGAGGGATTGAAGGTAATGGTCTTGAGCACAAACATACCATTTACCTAGTAGCATCAACATATTCGAATAGACTATCTTATGATTAGTTTATGAGCACCATCATCACTATCAATGTCATCAACTGCATCATCTCTCGAAATCATACTCCATCTAAGTAATCAGACATGATGTTGGATAAGTCACTCACTCCATAGAGTGACAAAAGAACCATTCTTCTAATCCGGACATATGTCTTAGAAGAATAAATGTCCTGGACCATTTTCTGTTTGGGAAATCTATGTCCATTGATCATCCATCTAATTGATAATCATTTCCAACACTGCTGATAGTATTCAAGGCAGTCAGAACAATATCATGCAATATTACACAACTGTGTCTATCCACAGTGGTACACAACTACAATCCACTAGTACACTACCACACCAAGTAGCACACAGATACTTGATCCGTGACATATAGTCACAATAAGTGGAACAAATTCACCATAGTAGCATGCATCTAATGTCTAGAGACATACAGTCTCCATAACAATCATCTGATATCAAACTGCACAGAAAACATTGTTATGATCTATAAACTGAATCATCTGGGCCATTCTTCCACTCACATCTGTAAGATCTTGGAAGAGCATCTTCCCTCACAAGGTAAAACATCAATAATGAGATATCTGGACTATTCTTCTAAAGCAAGGAAAAATAACTATCCTGATTTCTGAGCCTGGACCATTCTCCACCATAGGCCATTCCTCCGACACTAAACAAAGTGAAACCTGGAGATAATGAGTCTGCCCTAGGGAATGTCTGTCCCTGATTGTTGAACCTGGACCATTCACCTATTTGGGCCATTCCTCTGGCACTAAACAAAGTTCAACCTAGAGAGAATGAATCTGCCCTAGGGAATGACTATCTGGACCATTTCCAGAGGAAATGACTATGCTGCACCAACCTCCAAAATGGACCATTCTTCGAAACTACTCATAACTATGAGCTTCGAAAGAATGAGTGTCCGGCGAGGCAGACCAATATTCTTGAGTAACTGTCAAGAAGAGAGACTGTCCTAGACCGTTCCCCTTGTTAACAACAATGGGAAATCACTGTCTATGGTACATCAACAATCCATTGAACCATTTTCATTACAAAAATGACCTTTTGATCTGGACCATTTTCTGAACTAGAAAATTCCTTTCCGTTAGGAATCTCAAACCACTTTCCGAACTGGAAAGGAACTGCTCATGCTAGACCATTTTTTGAATTGAAAAATGATTGTCCATAAATCAATAACACATCAATGCTCCCTCCCAACCTGGGAGTCATTTTTCCTTTTTCAATAAGGAGGTTGTCTCCACGAGATCTAACTTGAGTACACAAACTCTTTCATCTTGGACAAAAACTTTGCCAAAATATCTTCTTATCTTCTCATTTGTGGAGATATATATTGGAGAACCACTTTCTTGTTTCTGGACTTCATCACGAAGAATGTAATGCTTGATCTCAAGTGTACTTCAGTGCTTTTGGAACACTGGTTTTCTCTGAAGGATTCATATAGGTCTGATCAATAAGGTATATCATTGTTGGATTCCTCTTTGTTTCCTCCTAACTCACAACATTGTGGAAAGGGTCAAACTGGAACATATCCAAGTGGTACTTCTTTGGCCATCATGAGAGTTTGTCATGGATTAGTGATCCATCATCCTGAGCTTCTAAGTAACCATTCTGATGAAATATCTCTGCTATAGAAAGTTCTTCACCACGCTTTTGTTGTGCATTGGAGGTTCTCCACCAAGTTGTCTTCTTTATCTACATACAAGGGTCTCTTTCTGGTATACCTCAAAGCCTTGAGGTTTCTCTTCATATTCTCTTTGTTCAATTTCTCTGGAAAACAGTCTTTTCATTCATCTAATGTAAAACTCCATCCCATGGATATTGCAGATGATATAATGACTCGTGTAGAGGTATGTCTGGTTTATTGGAAAAAGTAATCATCATAGTCTTCTCCCTCCATCTGGGAGAACCTCTAGTTATGGATCTTACATTCATAAGTATTTCATACATTGTTCTTCATCACAACTTTAAGTTCCTCTGCTTGATTTCTTTTAGTGAGTTCATATCAGGCTGGTAATCTTGTGATTTTCGATACAATGACTGGTTGTTCTAGCTTCTCTTTTCTTCTTGGAATCTTCATGTTCTTCCTCATGTTTTTCTTTCGCTCTTGGGTCCATGGGATTTTTTATAGTTTCCATGCTCTGAGGATTCAAACTTATTCCTTTTATCATAGGATCATGGATGTGGATGGACAACCAGGGATACTTTAAGTCTTCTTTTTGAAGAAGGCTTCTTCTTAATTCAAACTGAACACATACTGTTTCTCATGGCTGCTACCATGGATATATACTTCATCATCTTCAATGGATCATAGGATTAGCTCCCTCCTAATCCTTGCTTCAGGTATGAGAGCATGTTTTTGTTTTGGAAGTATATAATCGGCTCCCTCCATCTGACATAATCCACGCTTATGTCTGCATCCTTATTGTCTTCTACAAGGTGTCATAAGTCTTTCTCCAATTTATTCTTGCATCTCTTACTTATGTAATAACTTCCACAAGATTTGTTTGATGTACTTCATTGATCCATATTATTTTCAGCATGAAATGAGAACGGAGATATAATAAAGAAATGCACAGAGATATCACAGATATTAAATAACATAACAGAAATATATCAGAGATGCAACCATAAACACAGATATACAGTAGTACACGATTTCTAATTAATGAAATAAATGTACAGAGACTGTAAAATACAGAGTGAAAGACTCGATAGAATGGTGGCATCTTATCTCTGAGAAGAGATGTGATGGCTACTTGCATTCGCAAGAAGATGATTACAATGAGGCTCTGAAGGCCTTTTTACAATAAACAGGAATTCCAAAAGTCCTAGACATCCAAAAACCTAACCCTAGGAGATGAAGCGCGAAAATTCATGTGGCCCCCGTTTGGGTAAGTTAGTACATCAACTTCCTGGGGCCGTAACTTTTGCATACGATCTTCGTTTTAGGTTTATGATAGCTCATTGGAAAGGTATCGTCGAGGAGATTCATTTTGCGGGACAAAGTGGACCATTCTTCGAAGGTTATCACAACTATGAGCTTCAAAAGAATGAGTGTCCGGTGAGGCAGACCAATATTCTTGAGTAACTTTCAAGAAGAGAGACTGTCCTAGACCATTCCCCTTGTTAAATACAATGGGAAATCACTGTCTATGGTACATAAACAATCCATTGAACCATTTTCATTACAAAAATGACCTTTTGATCTAAACCATTTTCTGAACTGGAAAATTCCTTTCCGTCAGGAATCTCAAACCACTTTCCGAACTGGAAAGGAACTTCTCATGTTAGACCATTTTTCGAACTGAAAAATGACAATCCATAAATCAATAGCACATCAGTGCTCCCTCCCAACCTAGGAGTCATTTCTTCCTTTTTCAATAAGGAGGTTGTCTCCACGAGCTCCAACTTGAGTACGCAAACTCTTTCATCTTGGACAAAAGCTTTACCAAAATGTCTTCTTATCTGCTCATGTGTGGACATATATATTGGAGAACCACTTTCTTCTTTCTGGACTTCATCAAGGAGAATGTAATTCTTGATCTCGAATGTACTTCGGTGTTTTTGGAACAATCGTTTTCTCTGAAGGCTTCATATAGGTCTGATCAATAAGGTATATCATTTTTGGATTCCTCTTTGTTTCCTGCTAGCTCACAACTGGAACATATCCAAGTGGTACTTCTTTGGCCATCATGAGAGTTTGTCATGGATTAGCGATCCATCATCCTGAGCTTCTGAGTAACCATTCTGATGCAATATCTTTGTTATAGAAACTTCTTCACCATGCTTATGTTGTGCATTGGAGGTGCTCCACCAAGTTGTCTTCTTTCATCTACATACAGGGGTCTCTTTCTGGTATACCTCAAATCCTTGAGGTTTCTCTTCATATGCTCTTTGTTCAATTGCTCTGGAAAAAAGTCTTTTAATTCATCTAATGTAAAACTTCAACCCATGGATATTGCAGACGATATAATGACTCATGTAGAGGTATGTCTGGTTTATTGGAACAGGTAATCATCATAGTCTTCTCCCTCCATCTGGGAGAACCTCTAGTTTTGGATCTTACATTCATAAGTATTTCATACATTGTTCTTCATCACAACTTTCAGTTCCTCTGCTTGATTTCTTTTAGTGAGTTCATATAAGGCTGGTAATCTTGTGATTTTTGATACAATGACTGGTTGTTCTGGCTTCTCTTTCTTTCTTGGAATCTTCATGTTCTTCCTCATGTTTTTCTTTAGCTCTTGGGTCCATGGAATTTTCTATAGTTTCCATGCTCTGAGGATTCCAACTTATTCCTTTTATCGTAGGATCATGGATGTGGATGGACAACCAGGGATACTTTAAGTCTTCTTTTCGAGGAAGGATTCTTCTCAATTCAAACTGAACACGTATTGTTTCTCATGGCTTCTACCATGGATATATACTTCATCATCTTCAATGGATCATAGGATTAGCTCCCTCCTAATCCTTGCTTCATGTATGAGAGCATGTTTTTCTTTTGGAAGTATATAATCGACTCCCTCCATCTAACAAAAATCCACGCTTTTGTCTGCATCCTTATTACCTTCTGCAAGGTGTCATAAGTCTTTCTCCAATTTATTCTTGATTGTTTATTTTGGCTTATCTTGTAGCTGTTACTTATGTAATAACTTCCAGATGATTTGTTTGATGTACTTCATTGATCCGGATTATTTTTGGCATGAAATGAGATCAGAAATATAATAAAGAAATGCACAGAGATATCACAGATATTCAATAATATAACATAAATATATAAGAGATGCAACCATAAACATAGATATACAGTAATACACGATTTCTAATTAATGAAATAAATGTACAGAGACTGTAAAATACATAGTGAAAGACTCGATAGAATGGTGGCATCTTATCTCTGAGAAGAGATGTGACGGCTACTCGCATTTGCAAGAAGATGATTACAATAAGGCTCTGAAGGCCTTTTTTCAATAAAATGGAATGCCAAAACTCCTAGACATCCAAAAACCTAACCCTAGGAGATGAAGAACCAAAAGTCACGTGGGCCCCGTTTGGGTAAGTTAGTACATCAACTTCCTGGGGTTGTAACGTTTGCATACGATCTCTGTTTTAGGCATACGATAGATCGTTGGAAAGGTATCATCAAGGAGATTCATTTTGGGGGCCAAAATGGACAATTCTTTGAAACTTCTCACAACTATGAGCTTCGAAAAAATGAGTGTCCGGTGAGGCAGACTACTATTCTTGAGTAACTGTCAAGAAGAGAGACTATCGTAGACCATTCCCTTTGTTATCTACAATGGGAAATCATTTTCTATGGTACATCAACAATCCATTGAACCATTTTCATTACAAAAATGGCCTTCTGATCTAGACCATTTTATGAACTAGAAAATTCCTTTATGCCAGGAATCTCAAACCACTTTTCGAACTGGAAAGGAACTGCTCATGCTAGATGATTTTTCGAACTGAAAAATGACTATCCATAAATCAATAACGCATCAGTGCTCCCTCCCAACCTGGGATTCATTTCTTCCTTTTTCAATAAGGAGGTTGTCTCCACGAGCTCGAACTTGAGTACGTAAACTCTTTCATCTTGGATAAAAGATTTACCAAAATGTCTTCTTGTCTACTCATCTGTGGAGATATATATTGGAGAACCACTTTATTCTTTCTGGACTTCATCACGAAGAAATTAATGCTTGATCTCAAATGTACTTTGATGTTTCTGGAACACTGGTTTTCTCTTAAGGCTTCATATAGGTCTGATAAATAAAGTATATCATTGTTGGATTCCTCCTTGTTTCCTGCTAGCTCACAACATCGTGGAAAGGGTCAAACTGGAACATATCCAAGTGGTACTTGTTTGGTCATCATGAAAGTTTGTCATGGATTAGAGATCCATCATCCTGAGCTTATGAGTAACCATTCTGATGCAATATATCTCTTATAGAAATTTCTTCACCACGCTTCTGTTGTGCATTGGAGGTTCACCACCAAGTTGTCTTCTTTCATCTTCATACAAGGGTCTTTTTCTGGTATACCTCAAAGCCTTGAGGTTGTTCTTCATACACTCTTTGTTCAATTTCTCTGGAAAACAGTCTTTTCATTCATCTAATGTAAAACTCCAACCCATGGATATTGTATATGATATAATGACTCATGTAGAGGTATGTCTGGTTTATTGGAACAAGTAATCATCATACTCTTCTCCCTCCATCTAGGAGAACCTCTAGTTCTAGATCTTACATTCATAAGTATTTCATACTCTGTTCTTTATCACAACTTTTAGTTCCTCTCCTTGATTTCTTTTAGTGGGTTATAATCAGGCTGGTAATCTTGTGATTTTCGATACAATGACTAGTTTTTATGGCTTCTCTTTCTTTCTTGGAATCTTCATGTTCTTCCCCATGTTTTTCTTTAGCTCTTGGGTCCATGGAATTTTCTCTAGTTTCCATGCTCTAAGGATTCCAACTTATTCCTTTTATCATAGGATCATGGATGTGGATGGAAAAACAAGGATACTTTGAGTCTTCTTTTCGAAGAAGGCTTCTTTTGAATTCAAACTGAACATGTACTGTTTATCATGGCTGCTACCATGGATATATACTTCATCATCTTCAATGGATGATAGGATTAGCTCCCTCCTAATCCTTGCTTCATGTATGAGAGCATGTTTTTCTTTTGGAAGTATATAATTGGCTCCCTCCATCTAACATAATCCATGCTTCCATCTGCATCCTTATTGCCTTCTGCAAGGTGTCATAAGTCTTTGTCCAAATTATTTTTGATTGTTGATTTCGGCTTATCTTGCAGTTGTTACTTATATAATAACTTCCACATGATTTGTTTGATGTACTTCATTGATCCGAATTATTTTCGGCACGAAATAAGATCGAATATATAATAAAGAAATGCACAGAGATATCGTAGATATTCAATAATATAACAGAAATATATTAGAGTTGCAACCATAAACATAGATATACAGTAATACACGATTTCTAATTAATGAAATAAATGTAGAGTGACTGTAAAATACATATTGAAAGACTCGATAGAATGGTGCCAGCTTATCTCTAAGAAGAGATGTGACGGCTACTCACTTTCACAAGAAGATGATTACAATGTGAAATCACTATCTATGGTACATCAGAAATCCATCGAACCATTTTCTTTACAAAAATGATGTTTTGATCAGGACCATTTTCTGAACTGGAAAATTCCTTTCCGTCAGCAATCTCAAACCACTTTCCGAACTGGAAAGGAACTTCTCATGCTAGACCATTTTTCGAACTGAAAAATGACTTTCCATAAATCAATAACACATCAGTGCTCCCTCCCAAACTAGGAGTCATTTCTTCCTTTTTCAATAAGGTGGTTGTCTCCACGAGCTCCAACTTGAGTACGCAAACTCTTTCATCTTGGACAAAAGATTTACCAAAATGTCCTCTTATCTGCTCATCTATGGAGATATATATTGGAGAACCACTTTCTTCTTTCCAGACTTCATCACGGAGAATGTAATGCTTGATCTCAAATGTACTTCGGTGTTTTTGGAACACTGGTTTTCTTTGAAGGCTTCATACAGGTCTGATCAATAAAGTATATCATTGTTGGATTCCTCTTTGTTTCCTGCTAGCTAACAACATCGTGGAAAGGGTCACACTAGAACATATCCAAGTGGTACTTCTTTGCCCATCATGAGAGTTTGTCATGGATTAGCGATCCATCATCCTGAGCTTCTGAGTAACCATTCTAATGAAATATCTCTTTTATAGAAAGTTCTTCACCATGCTTCTATTGTGCATTGGAGATTCTCCACCAACTTGTCTTCTTCCATCTGCATACAAGGGTCTCTTTCTGGTATACCTCAAAGCCTTGAGGTTTCTCTTCATATGCTCTTTGTTCAATTGCTCTCGGGAACAGTCTTTTCATTCATCTAATGTAAAAATCCAACCCATGGATATTGCAGATGATATAATGACTCATGTAGAGGTATTTCTGGTTTATTGGAACAAGTAATCATCATAGTCTTCTCCCTCCATCTGGGAGAACCTCTAGTTCTGGATCTTACATTCATAAGTATTTCATACACTGTTCTTCATCACAACTTTTAGTTCCTCTGCTTGATTTATTTTAGTGAGTTCGTGCCAGGCTGGTAATCTTGTGATTTTCGATACAATGACTAGTTGTTCTAGCTTCTCTTTCTTTCTTGGAATCTTCATGTTCTTCCTCATGTTTTTCTTTAGCTCTTGGGTCCATGGAATTTTCTACAGTTTCCATTCTTTGAGGATTCCAACTTATTCCTTTTATCATAGGATCATGGATGTGGATGGACAACCAGGGATACTTTAAGTCTTCTTTTCGAAGAAGGCTTCTTCTAAATTCAAACTGAACACGTATTGTTTCCCATGGCTTCTACCATGGATATATACTTAGTCATCTTCAATGGATTATAGGATTAGCTCCCTCCTAATCCTTGCTTCATGTATGAGAGCATGTTTTTTATTTGGAATTATATAATCGTCTCCCTCCATCTAACATAATCCACGCTTCCGTCTGCATCCTTATTGCCTTCTACAAGGTGTCATAAGTCTTTCTCCAATTTATTCTTGATTGTTGATTTCGGCTTATCTTTCAGCTGTTACTTATGTAATAACTTCAATATGATTTGTTTGATGTACTTCATTGATCTAGATTATTTTTGGCATGAAATGAGATCGGAGATATAATAAAGAAATGCACAGAGATATCGCAGATATTCAGTAATATAACAGAAATATATCAAAGATGCAACCATAAACATAGATATACAGTAATACACGATTTCTAATTAATGAAATAAATGTAGAGAGACTGTAAAATACAGAGTGAAAGACTCGATAGAATGGTGGCAGATTATCTCTAAGAAGAGATATGACGGCTACTCCCATTCACAAGAAGATGATTACAATGAGAATCTGAAGGCCTTTTTACAATAAACAAGAATGCCAAAAGTCCTAGACATCCAAAAACCTAACCCTAGGAGATGAAGCGCCAAAATTCATGTGGGCCCCATTTGGGTTAGTTAGTACATCAACTTCCCGAGGTCGTAACTTTTGCATACGATCTCCGTTTTAGGCGTCTGATAGCTTGTTGAAAAGGTATCGTCGAGGAGATTCATTTTGGTGGCCAAAATGGACCATTCTTAGAAACTTCTCACAACTATGAGCTTCGAAAGAATGAGTATCCGACGAGGCGGACCAGTATGCTTGAGTAACTGTGAAGAAGAGAGATTGTCCTAGACCATTCCCCTTGTTAACTACAATGGGAAATCACTGTCTATGGTACATCAGAAATCCATCGAACCATTTTCATTACAAAAATGATCTTTTGATCTGGACTATTTTCTAAACTGGAAAGTTCCTTTCCGTCAGGAATCTCAAACCACTTTCCGAACTGGAAAGGAATTGCTCATGCCGGATCATTTTTCGAACTGAAAAATGACTGTCCATAAATCAATAACACATCAGTGCTCCCTCCCTACCTGGGATTCAATTCTTCCTTTTTCAATAAGGAAGTTTTCTCTAGGAGCTCCAACTTGAGTACGCAAACTCTTTCATCTTGTACAAAATCTTTACCAAAATGTCTTCTTATCTGCTCATCTGTGGAGATATATATTGGAGAACCACTTTCTTCTTTCTGGACTTCATCACGGAGAATGTAATGCTTGATCGAAAATGTACTTCGGTGTTTTTGGAACACTAGTTTTGTCTAAGGGCATCATATAGGTTTGATCAGTAAAGTATATCATTGTTGGATTCCTCTTTGTTTCATGCTAGCTCACAACATTGTGGAAAGGGTCAAACTGGAACATATCCAAGTGGTACTTCCTTGGCCATCATGAGAGTTTTCCATGGATTAGCAATCCATCATCCTGAGCTTCTGAGTAACCATTCTGATGCAATATCTCTATTATAGAAAGTTCTTCACCACTCTTTTGTTGTGCATCGGAGGTTCTCCACGAAGTTGTCTTCTTTCATCTGCATACAATGGTCTCTTTCTGGTATACTGCAAAGCCTTGAGGTTTCTCTTCATACACTCTTTGTTCAATTGCTCTAGAGAACAATCTTTTCATTCATCTAATGTAAAACTCCAACCCATGGATATTGCAGATGATATAATGACTCATGTAGAGGTATGTCTGGTTTATTGGAACAAGTAATCATCATAGTCTTCTCACTCCATCTTGGAGAACCTCTAGTTCTAGATCTTACATTCATAAGTATTTCATACACTATTCTTCATAACAACTTTCAGTTCCTCTCTTTGATTTCTTTTAGTGAGTTCATATCAAGCTGGAAATCTTTTGATTTTTGATACAATGACTAGTTGTTCTCGCTTCTCTTTCTTTCTTGGAACATCATGTTCTTCCTCATGTTTTTATTTAGCTCTTGGGTCCATGGAATTTTCTATAGTTTCCATGCTTTGAGGATTCCAGCTTATTCCTTTTATCATAGGATCATGGATGTGGATGGACAACCAGGGATACTTTAAGTCTTCTTTTCGAAGAAGGCTTCTTCTGAATTCAAACTGAACACGTACTGTTTCTCACGGCTACTACCATGGATATATACTTCATCATCTTCAATGGATCATAGGATTAGCTCCTTCCTAATCCTTGCTTCATGTATGAGAGCATGTTTTTCTTTTGGATGTATATAATAAGGTCCCTCCATCTAACATAATCCATGCTTTCGCCTGCATCCTTATTGCCTTCTGCAAGGTGTCATAAGTTTTTCTCCAATTTATTCTTGATTGTTGATTTCTGATTATCTTGCAATTGTTACTTATGTAATAACTTCCACATGATTTGTTTGATGTACTTCATTGATCCGATTTATTTTCGGCACGAAATGAGATCGGAGATATAATAATGAAATGCACAGAGATATCGAAGATATTCAATAATATAACGGAAATATATTATAGATGCAACCATAAACATAGATATACAGTAATACACGATTTCTAATTAATGAAATAAATGTAGAGAGACTGTAAAATATAGAGTGAAAGACTCGATAGAATGGTGGCAGCTTATCTCTGAGAAGAGATGTGACGGCTACTCCCATTCGCAAGAAGATGATTAAAATGAGGATGTGAAGGCATTTTTACAATAAACAAGAATGCCAAAAGTCCTAGACATCCAAATACCTAACCCTAAGAGATGAAGCACCAAAATTCATGTGGGCCCTGTTTGTGTAGGTTAGTACATCAACTTCCCGGGGTCGTAACTTTTACATACGATCTTCGTTTTAGGCGTATGATAGCTCGTTGGAAAGGTATCATCGAGGAGATTCATTTTGGGGGCTAAATCATGCCTTTGGGTATAATTGAGAACCTTAATCTTGGAAAAACTTCTTTTGGGCCCTCATAATGGCCCCGGAAGTTAAAAACTGCTAAAAATAGTAAATTGCCAAATTCGCCAGAAAATTGTTTTGAGCCAGTCGAAAAATGTGGGTGGGCACCGATATCCACTTGAATCAATTCTCCCTCCTTAGGAAGCAATGGTCTCCATTGCGTTGATTTCCCAGGGGAGAGGGAAAAGCGTTTGGTGAATCTACATCTTGGTGAGCTGCTTGTCTTTTTGGAGATGTCGCACTGCTCAGTTTGTGGAAGTCTGTCACGAACCTATTGAGGTTGAGGCTGTTCAACAAGTCAGGCTACATGGGAGGATGGTGTGGAGAAGGAATATTTTCGCTCTGCTACAACTATTTCGACCTACTTCTGTTGGATAGAAGCTGCTTGGGGCAAAGATGTAGTGGTTGCAGTGTCCTTTTGTTCCCATTTTGAACAGATTGTTAAGAAGGTGAATTTTGCAGTATGAGATACTACCTTGCGACACTTTTTAGGTGGAACAGTAGTCGGAACTACCTCTAGTATTCTGTAGAGATGACCCCCTAGAGAAACAATGACACTGAGGGGTCGAGACTCATAAATAGCATGGTGCTTCCACATATATGGTTGGCCCAAGAGAACATCATAGACATCTAGTGGGGAAACATCACATAATACCTCATCCTTGAAGGGTTGGATGCCATATGACAATCGACATTTTTGGATGACACGAAGATCTCATCCTTGGAAAAGCCACCCGATGTTGTATGGTTGTGGGTGTGGTGTTGTCGACAATCCCAACTGTTTGACGACCTCTGTTGAATGAAAAAGGTGCTCCCCCTCTTCAGGATCTGTTGGTTCTTCTGGTTGAATTGCTGCAGTCGCGACAATAGTAGTGGGGTCTGCATCAATGATCTGTCCTTTACCAGTATTTTCAAAATCAGATTCTGAATCAGGGTTCGGCTTGTTGTCTTTGATCTCAACCACCAATGACTATTTTGAGCGACATTCATCGGTGTTGTTTTAGGGGATTTTGTGGAAATCACACCATTTTCCAGTGTCCTTCTTTGTCTTCCCATGACCCTTCTTTTCATGTGGCTTGGACTAGTTTTCGGGAGACTATTTGTTAGGGACATCTTTGTCATACTTTGGTTGTTGCAGATTAACAGAACCAAAATCTCATTTGTTCTGGTGCTTAAATTTCTTCTCGATTTTAACATCATATTGATAGGAAACACCAAGTGATGAGGTGTCCAGAAAATCCATTTCAGTTTGGATGTATCTGTGTAGAGCCCCACGATATTTCGGAATCAAATGTGATTTGGAGTCTTTGATACCCAGCTTGGTACGCAAGGTATGGAAGGTATTGGTGAACTCCATAACTTCTTGCCCCCTGTCTTACCGTAGTGCGGTCCATCTCATGTATTGGTCCTCATAGTTGCCAATAGGGTAATATTGTTCCTTTACTGCATCCACAAAAAAATCCCAAGTGGGATCGACCCCATATATTTCAGACTCCTCTGTGGAACTCTGCTCCCAATAAGTTTCCCACCAATGTTTGACATGGGGGAGAGATTTAAGGAGTGTGAAGGTGATATTTTCTTTGTCGGAAAATTTGTGAACAGAGAAATAACCTTCAAGCAGATTTAACCATTTGTCTAGGGATTCTGCATCTATCTATCCTTCAAGTACAGAAATATAAAAACTAACCTGTACCTTGAAAGGCGAGGTGCCTCCAATGTGGTCACTTGATGAAGATGTTCCTGTTGCTATCAGCAAGCATTGAAGAATGTGGGAAAAATTCTCCATCATTTCGTCCCTCTATCACATGAGAGCTTGCTCAAGCAACAAACTGATAGGATCGTCTCCTCCGTCGTTTTTCTTTTCTTCTGCCATTGAGGGTTTCTTGGGTGTGTGAGAGATTTTCCTAAAGAGAGACAAGATCGAGACCCAACCTGCTATACTCAGACCTCGTCAGGGACATGCACTGAAAAAAATGACCAAGAACAATGTGCTCTGATGCCACTGATCCAGATTATTTTCGGCAGGAGATGAGATCAGAGATATAATAAAGAAATGCACAGAGATATCACAGATATTCAATAATATAATAGAAATATATCTTAGATTCAACCATAAACACAGACATAAAGTAATACATGATTTCTAATTAATGAAATAAATGTATAGAGACTGTAAAATACAGAGTGAAAGACTCGATAGAATGGTGGCATCTTATCTCTGAGAAGAGATGTGACAGCTACTCGCATTCACAAGAAAATGATTACAATGAGGCTCTTGAGGCCTTTTACAATAAGCAGGAATGCCAAAAGTCCTAGACATCCGAAAACCTAACCCTAGGAGATGAAGCACCAAAAGTCATGTGGGCCCCGTTTGGGTAAGTTAGTACATCAACTTCCCGGGGTTGTAACTTTTGCATACAATCTCCCTTTTAGGCGTATGATAGCTTGTTGGAAAGGTATTGTTGAGGAGATCCTTGATTCTTCTTGAGAACAGTAATTCAAAATTTATGCAAATTTAGGATACTCCTTCCTTGTGTTCATTCTTGCGGCAAATGCATCCCTTGTCTTGGGAAGAGCATTGAGTACTATGTTTACCAATTCCTTCTCTAAAATGATCTCTTCAATAGCTTGTAGTTCATCTCTTAATTGAGATATTCTCACAAAGTATGATGTTATGTTTTCATCATCATTCATCTGCATGTCATGGAGCTCATTCTTCAGACTCATTACTTGTCCAATGTTTCCAACTAAGAAGAGATTTGTTAGGGAATCGTACATATTCTTTGATGATTCAAGATGGGAGATGTAGGGTATCAAGTGGTATTTTATAGATTCTGTTAGCTCCCAAAATGAATCAGTCACTATGGTTGCATTTTGTGGTTGATATCATTGCTATTGGTAGTTTTCTCCAAATTTGTTTTGAGTTTTTCTATTAGCAAAAGTTAGGTTTTGATTTTTGTCTTAGAAATAAGATGATCCATAAAGGTCTTCTCTTTAAAATTTCCATAAAAATCTTTCAACAGCTAATGCGTGTTTTAAATATGATGGTTAGCTGGTGAAAGCGGTGATTTTCAACAGCTAAGGAGAATTTCTCATGGGTCGTTAGCTGGTGAAAGCGACGATTTGCAACAACCAAGGAATGCTTCCCATGGGCCGTTAGCTGGTGAAAGCGGGAATCACGTGTGTTTTCTCCACGTTTTAAAAAAATCAAATGATGACATGCTCATCCCACATCATGCAATCATTATGATGTGCTGGTGAAAGTGGATAATGATGGGGATTTGGGTTTGCACATCTAAATCAGATTGCAAAGGGGATCTCGTTCAGAAATGCATGATGCGCGATCATGGCATTAGAAATGGCGAATCCAAATTTATCATCACAGGAGAAGAAGCGGTACTACTTGGTTGGTGACATCAAATCGGCCCATCATTTCCCCAACATGCATCATCCACAGGTGTATGATAAGTTTTCAATTCTGAAAGATAGAGCCGAGTGTTTTCACCAGCACAAGACCTCGGCCCAAATAGCAGATTGCATTGTTTTGTGTGCAAAATCATTTCAGGTTTTGAATTGCAGATGGAAAGGAGATGCAGTGGTTCTTTGTTGAGAAAAGAATTGGACAGTCTGTCCTTTCTACAGGCGTATCCAGAGGTGCAAAAACACTTCTCAAACGCAGGCTGTATGGGATATGTCGAGAGGCTACAGAACAACTATCACCAATCAACAGCAGAGGCATTTGCTAAAACATTCAACGGGAATAAAGCCTGTGTTGGGTCTTTGGAAATCATCGTTGATGAATTTGCCATCACTGCAATGACCAATCTACCTAGATCAGGCCAGAGTTGGTTCAAAACGACAGCAACTAAGAACCTAAATTTCAAAGCATATCTAAAGGAGGAATTCATAAATAATGCATGGAAGAAGAGCATGCCAGTTTTCCATTTAGAGGATGAGTGGCAGGATTTGTTTAAGGGTATCCAACTCTACATAACTTCAGAAGGTAGGTACGAAAAACTGATGTTATATCATTTCAAGCTCCTAGACCATTTTACAGGGAAAACTCTCCTAAATTTACCTTTCTTCTTGCACAAGAGTTTAACTAAAGTCTGTAAAAAGATTAAAGTTGAACCTCTAAGTATGAAAAACACTCTCTTCCACTTTGGCCTTATTAAATTGATAATCCTGGAGGAGCTGAGACAAAAGGGAAGGACTTGGCAACATTTTCTTTTTTGGGAGGGCTTTGAAACTCAAACTCAGCCCATGAATGAACAGAAGAGAGTTGGAAAACGACAATTGACTCCTCAAAGTAGCTTGAGGAAGAGGAGAACCCTTCCAGGACCCCCAGAAGATAGGATCTCTGGTGTGAGGTCTCGCAGGTCAAAGAAGAAATTGGATTTTGAAACTACTACAGAGAAGCCTACAGAAAAGAAAACCAACATCTTAAATCTGCCATACATAGACTCAGAGCCAGAGCAAGAAGATGAAAGCCCTACGATTAAAAGCCCTGAACACTCCATTGAATTTGAATAGGATTGTGAGACCTTTACTCACAACAATGAAGGAGAAACATCAAAGAGCACTAAGTCGAAGAAAACACAGAAAATCAAGCAACTTAAAGAACTGATTTCTCAGCAGGAGGTCTTAGAGAGAGTAATAAAGGAAAGATACAAGACTTTGTCTGATAATTTTGCAGAAACAAATGCTGCATTTGAAAATATGGCTCGTGAAAGTATCAAGGAGAAGAAGAGGAAAAAGAAAATCACCAAAGACTATAACAGTCTATGGTGGTTAGCAAAATGCCTTAAGAGGAAGATTAAAAGATTGAAGCAAAGGCAAAAGTCACACCCAGATATGCAAGTGCTAGCTCAGGTTGCTGTCAATATGCAAGGGGATAAAGTAGAGACACACTATGTTTTTTATAGAACCACAGTTTTGGAGGTGAAAGTTCATTTTGGGCCAAGGCAGAGCTTTCACCAGCGCACAGGACAAATATTATAACCAGTTAGCTGGTGAAAGGCGGCGCTTTCACCAGCTAACCAACGAATCATAAGGCGAGTTAGCTGGTGAAAGCACAAAAAGAATTTTTGGAAGCTAAGGAAGGATATGGGCGATTTTCACAGGATTTAAAGAGGTTCCAGAGCATTGAAGGGTTAACAACTCGGTCAAAGAAATCCTCAGCATCAGATATTCGTGGGATTTTTGAAAACCACATGATAAATTGATCTCCTAAAGTGTCGACTATGAGTAACCGAAGGAATCTAGCTGCCAAGACAGGTGCCTCTGTCATGTTTCATGACACAACAGATTCCAGAAGCTGAAGAATACATATGTCAAATTTTGAGATGGAAGACAATTCGAATGCTAGTTTAGCTATTAAGTCTTTGTTATCGATTTTCTTAGTTAATTTGATTTGCTATTTTTAGATACAGATCCAAGTTTTCAGGATCTTAAAATCTGATTGTAAGAGGCTATAAATGCCTATCTTTTCTAAGAGACAAGGGTTCAAACTGGGATACATTTTTGTGCTACTGTATAGACTCTTATAATATAATAAAATTGCAGTCCCCTTTTGTTTTCAATATCAGAAATATTCGTGTTTCCATTTTTGTACTTCATTTCAGTTTATCTTAGCTTATGAAGACTATTATCTCTTTATTGAGCTCATAGATTTGAAGTGAAGGATTTTCTTTCTATATTGTATTAAGCCCTACACCCAACTGTATTTGGCAATCAAGATTAGTGTTCTTCATCCTCTCCTTTCAAATTGCTTGATCTGATTATTGTTTCCTGAAAGCACTGTTTCTTTAGATGTATGATGAGTTGTCTATTACATTGATCATTAAAGACCCCATTGTTCCAAGCATACCTACACATTATTTTTAAGTTACCAAGCATCCTTAGACTACAACCCTAAGGAGTTTCTTGGAGTGATAACAGATTCCACTATGATACTCATGGCATTGATGTCACTGTATTTGAACTTTTCCATAACTACAACGTTCTTCGGTTCTTTCTCTTTTCCTTCTTCAAATTCTAGTTCCACGATCTTTCCTTTCATGATATCCAACACTTTATTCTTGGAAAGGATGAGGTCAATCCTTCTCTTCCACGTTATGAAATTAGAAGCTCCATCTAACTTATTTTCTGACTTCATAGAGTAGGTCATGGCTTCTTTGACTTGGTGAACCCTAGATTTGACCAAAAACTCAAACTTGACTTCTTAGCTTGCTGAGAGTACCAAGAGATGTGCTAGGATAGGGTGCACTGGTCTCTCTAGAAATTAGGTCAATCCCTTCTCTTAAGGTGCCTCAACAAGAGGGTTAGGGTTTCTGCAATTGCATCTTCTAGTAACCCTAGCGACAGTGCTTTGGTGTCTACTCCTGCTAGGAACCCTAGAGACAGTTTTTCAACAAGCTTAATATCCTTATGGCTATGCTCCCTTCTAGTAGTTAGACTGAATGAAGGAGGTGTGGGCCCATAACCTGTTAGAATGTGCTCATTTTACCATAGACAATATCACTATTGTCACCCAACCATAGGCCAAAGCCACCCTCCGAGCACCTTAACCTTGATAGAGAATCATTCCATAAGAAAACCCTAGGCTAGATAGCCAAACAAAGGGTTGAGGACCTTTCTCCAAGGATATCACACCAAACAAGAGCTTATTAGATAGTCCAAACCATAACCAAGAGATAGTCCAAGCCAAAACAAAAACTGCTAGCTGCAACAACTGCAACAAAATCTCTCCTCCAAGCTTGTGCACAAAACTGCTCAACTGCAGTGTGCAAAAGTGTGATCTGCAGTTTTGAGAATGCCTACCAGAATGAATATTGGCCTCTTGTATTTATACTAAATCTGGTAGACTAACTGGGTCGAATTCTCATTCTGGGTACTGGTTATTTAGTTTATATTATTTACTTTAGCCGACTTCCTCTCTTGGAGACTAACAACGTAATACAAAACATTCCCTTGAGCCAACTTTTCTTCTAGGGTTATTAAACAATCAATTAGGGTTTCTTCTTGCTTCCCAGAATATTCTATTCTCATCAGGTTTACATGTGAAGGTAAATACCTCCCACAACTACAATAATATCAATAGTGGGCTCCCAGGTGGTATCTTTCAGAGTTGTGTCCTTCCACCGAACTAGCACTTCCTTGATGGTTTGTTGATGGAGATGACACTCATGTTGGTCTAAGACTACTTGGGGTTGCAACCAAATGGAACATTCTTCATCCAACTCAAAGAGATTGGTTTGAGTCTGACACTTATTTGCAATCACTTTATCTAAGCACAAGATATGGAAAATAGGATGGAGCAGTTTAGAATGACTTGGAAAAGATAACTAGTAGGCTACTGACCCTGCTCGCTTGAAATTTGTAAAAGGACCATAAAATTTGGGGGAAATTTTGTGACAGTGTTCAAATTTGAGTGAAGTCTTCTTATAAGGTTGCAGACAAAGAAACACATGGTTTCCTTGAATGAATTAAAATTTAGAACGGCCCTGATTTGCTTGGTGTGTGATGTGATTCTGATCCAAGACTAAATTTTCTGTGAATATTATTGAATGACATGTCACATATGGAAAATGAACCAACTCCTATTTTCCGTGAAAACACTTCAACAATTTCCTTGTCGAAAAACCATGTTTTTCACAAAAAGAGCAAACACATCGATACTCACTATTACTTCACACGCAAGCTTTTCAACAATGGTGAAATAACTCTACAATTTTGTGGCTCATGTGATCAACTCACAGACATATTTACAAATCCCTTGGTAAAAACCATGTTTGATTTCCAATGAAAACACTTATATTCTAGGATTAAACTACACCTTGTTTGTACTATCTCCAAGGAATCCTTCTAGTTCCGACTTCTTCTCCATATCCGTTTTGTGATGATCAGGGGATCAAATTTTGCTCAAAAATTCAAAGTGCTTGGAATCGCTTCAAATCGAACGAGAGTGTAGGCATCGTTGTTGTGAACCCAATGCAACTCGTTTCATCTCAAACGGACATTGGGAGCGAGAGATATCGCGATCTGTTCAGATTGTCAAACAGGGAAAAAAAGGACGCTATTGTGCAGTCCGTACAGGCTGACGTGGCAAGAGAATGTACGATCGTATGCTGAAGTGGCAAAGGTTATGTGGCAGTTTTTGATTGGCTGGAAGTTGGGCGAATCATGTTTTGACACATGGCAGTTTTTGGTTTGTGGTTGGATGCCACGTGGCCCAATCATGGGCTGCCACGTGGCATCATTATATTGGTTCAAAATTATGGAGTCCGTGGGATTCGAACCCCGGACCTCCCACACTGGTCAAAGCTTTTGTAAAGTCTGCCCTGCCAATGGGCCACATGTTATTCCTTGTTAGCTATATGTGTTCTAAATTATTTGAATTAATGTAATGGTTGATATGATGGGGGGTCGGGCCGGGGCTTAGACCCGACCTGTGGTTCTATCATGTTACATATGACCATACTGTACCGTTTGCATGGGAGTTGGTGTTACACACAGAGACCAGCCCCAGTTCCACATATGACCACAGTTGCAAAAGCGTGGGTTTTACATCTGGAAAACGGTTGCGCCTCCGGTCACATGACCCATGGCATGTGACCTTACCACAGAGCACGCGGGAGTGTTAAAATGGTTAGCCCTTTTTTTAATTGCGCCGGTCGTATGGAGGACTCATGTGCCCGAGAGCTAGGCGGTTAGGGGTTGGCACGCCCATAACCGTCCTATAGTTCGCACCGTTAGCGTGGTTGCGTTCGGTGCCAGGTTTTTACGCTTTAAATAATGTGTATGCTGCGTTGCATGAACAAGGGTGCAATTTGAAGATGCAGAGACAACAAGCTTGAAGAGGAGACTTCCAGGAAGCCTAACTTCTTCATTTTCTGGCCAAACGAGTTGCCGAAAAAGTCCAACTAGGGGTTTTTGGATTCTCTGAAGCCATTGGAACAGTCTGTTGGTCATTTTTAGCATTGTGAATCACGTTTTTGAGCACTTTGAGCAATTAATAATAATGATCCATTGGAAGCTGGACCGGGAGATGTAGCCCAAGAGAGGGGTGAACTCCTTTATCACTTGTTGTGTTTATGTGCTTATGTTCATTGATTATGTTGCTGTTTATTTGTGTCTTAAATGAGTAAATCCTATTAATATGTGTTGCAAAGTTGATCCATTTGCTTTTAACACATAAAATTTACTTGCAAATATTTTCAAGATTTCAAGTCTTCTTCATTTTTAGATCAAGTTGGTATCAGAGCACTGGTTTTTGAAGACTTGATTATTTTGCAAGTGTTTTGTTTCTGATGCTCACAAGGTTGAAACTCACAAGAGGAGAAGGTAAACTTGTGGAGCCAAGTTCTCATCCTTCAAGGAGGAAGCATATACAATCACCGCAAGTTTCAAGGAGGCATTCACCAAGTATGGCTCATGAATAAAGTCATGAACGTGTTTCTGCAGAAGATGAAGATCTCAGAAAGGCTATCATGGAAATGAGAGAGATGATGAAGATCTTGATGGAAAGGAATGCATTGTTGAAAGGTGAATACTCCAACCCTTCAAAGCATAAGGGAAGCAGTGGTGACAAAACTCCAAATGGAAATGGAGGGAATGGTGCTTCTCCACGACCCTCTCCTCCATCTTCTTCTTCTTCTTCTTCTTCTTCTACCAGTTCAAGACCTCTTTCGAATTCTCCAAAGGGACATGGTAAAACTCCTTCACAAATTCCTTCATTAAAGCTTGATATTAAATTCAAATTGCCAATATACAATGGAGAAGTTAATGATGAGAAGTTAGATAATTGGATACGTCAGATTGAGGTATATTGTAGGATACAAAAAATTCAAGATGATGAAACCAAAATTCAGCTTGCTTCTTTAAGATTGGATAGTGCAATACTCATTTGGTGGGAATCCAAGACTCAGGAGGACATGAAAAAGTATGGTAAAATTTTAATTTCTTGGAATGATTTTATTGTTGCAATTAAAAAACAATTTTATCCATTGGCATATAAGGAAAAGGCTACTATGGAATGGAAAAATTTTAGACAAGCTAAAGCACAGAGTGTGCAAAGCTTTACTCAAGAATTTAGGAGAAGAGCTTTGGTTTTGGGAGTAGATTTGTCTTCACAAGAAACTTTACTCAAATACATTGGAGCTTTGCATAGTTATTTGAGACATACTATACTCATGTTTAATCCTT
>ML783722.1:200807-211167 GCA_009831015.1 Picea engelmannii
TGGCCATGATGAAGACCATTGTTGGAAACTTCATCCTGAAAGAAGACCCAAAAAGTTTGGCAACAACAACAAAGGGAAGTCAAAGACTGCTGCAACTATTCAACATGATTTAGGTTCTGATTTGGGTGATGAAACAAAGATCATAGCCATGGGTTATCAAGGTAATGGTTCTAATGCAAGTACTAGTTCTTCAAGTAACAATAATAGCAATGTAACTCAACAAGAAAAAGAGAGAATTGAACTTTTTCATATAAGGGTTGTTTCAAAGCATACTAAGATAGATACTCTATTTGATACTGGATCTCAAGCAAACCTTATTTCTGAAGAAACTATTAAGAAATTAAAGTTGGAAACAATTCCACATCCTAAGCTATACCCTCTTGGTTGGATATGTGATAATGTTAAGTTACAAGTAACAAGAAAGTGTAAACTTAGGTTTTCTATCACTGCAAATTTCGTTGATGAGGTAGAGCTTGATGTTATTACATTGGATATTTGTGGTATTGTGTTGGGAAGCCCGTATTTATACGATAGGAAAGCTATTTTTCATCGTCATGAGAATAAGTATCATTTGTTTAAGAATGGAATAGAGTACATTGTTAGAGCCCATACAAAGAAGATGAATTTATCACTTATAAATGCGGGGCAAATGAAGAGGCTAGTCAATGCTAGTAAGAATTTTGTTCTCTTAATGATCAAACCTAAAGAAGATATTGAAAACGAAGCATTCCAAGGTTGTGATACAAAATTGAAATCTGATCTATTTGAAGTTGTTAATCAGTATTATGAAATGTTTAAAGAACCTAAGGGATTACCTCCGAAAAGGGGAGTCCAACATGAAATTCAATTGCAGCAAGATAGTCCTCTTCCAAATATTGGTATGTACAGAATGTCAGTTATGGAAAATACTGAGATTAAAAAGAAAATTCAAGAGTTTCTCGACAAAGGGGTTATTGTACCAAGTTCATCGCCATGTGGATCTCTAATTGTGTTAGTGCCAAAGAAAGATTGTATGTGGCATATGTGTGTTAATTTCAGGGCTTTGAACAAAATTACAGTTAAGAATCGTTATCCTCTTCCTAGAATTGATGATTTGCTTGATCAATTAAAAGATGCTAAATATTTTACTAAGTTAGATTTAAGAAGTGCATATCATCAAATCAGAATTGTTGAGGGAGACACATGGAAAACAACTTTTAAAACTAAGAAAGGTTTGTTTGAATGGATGGTAATGCCTTTTGGACTTTGCAATGAACCTGCTACTTTCATGAGAGTTTGTTTGATGCTTTCTTGTTCTTGATTGTTTGTTAAGCTTCGCTATATGTTCAATTCTTTAGCTAATACAGAGTCCGTGCATTCTGCTCTGTGCATGTTGTTGTGGACAGGTCCGTACAGTGCCAGCTCTTGTGGACAGTTGTACTAGTCTGCAGTTTGATCCTTTCTTGTTCTTGATTGTTTGTTAAGCTTCACTATATGTTCAATTCTTTGGCTAATTCAAAGTGCACTCTGCACATTCCTGTTTTCGCATTCTTCTCTATTTATACTCTCTTTCTTTGGCTAATACAAAGTACCCTTAACATGGTTGTATGCGAAATACACCATAAAGATATTGAACTCAGGTTATCTATAAAAAAAAACCCATAAAACTTCATATTTCAAATCTAATCTCCAAGGATCTAGAAGAGGCACTCATTCACTCGCTCAAGGATATCACTCAAATGATGAGGTGAAAAAACAAAAGGACCTAAAGGCCAAATTCAATCTGGATGTCAACGTGGAAGATCCAGTACACGCACACAAAGCGCAACCCAAAGAGTTCAAGGGTATGTGTAATTGTAAGGTACAGTATGTATTATAATTATGAAAAAATAGAAATATTGTAGCAAATACAAGTCAAACAACAAAATATAGAGAATCACAACACCAAAAATTATACATTTATTGATAGAAATCCAAGTTCACTTGCCTCTTCGAGGGGGAAACGTCTAGCAGAGTAGCGCTTTATTACAATAATTCTCAATACAACCATTATCATGCCGTGTACTCTTATTTATACTAATTCTACCTTCTAAAGAACATTCTAGAGGAAGATCTTTCTAGAAGCGGAAGTTTATATTAAGTCTTCATACATTAGAATTGTTAATATTATTAAATAGGCTTTATTAACTAATGTCGAACTTTATTACTTGGAAAATATATTATTCTAGATATGTGAGACGTTAGGTAGGTTAGGTCCCTAACATGCCCTCCTCCTTGAAGAATATCCTTGTCATCAAGGATGGGATGAGGAAATTGTATCAAAATGATAGTGGGTGTTAGAATCTATTCATTTTACTATATACAATATCACTATTGTCACCCAACTATAGGCCGAAGCCACCCTCCTAGCCCCTTAACCTTGATAGAGAATCATTCTGAAAGCAAACTCTAGGCTAGATAGCCAAACAAAGGGTAGAGGATCTTTCTCCAAGGATAACACACCAAACAATAGCTTATTAGATAGTCCAAACCATAACCAAGATATAGTCCAAGCCAAAATGAAAAACTGCTAGGTACAGCAGCTGCAACGACAACTCTCCTCCAAACTTTCGCACAAAACTTCCCAACTACAGTGCGCACAAGTGTGCTCTGCAATTCTTAGACTGCTTGCCAGAATGAACACTGGCCTCCTATATTTATACTAAATCTAGCAAGTTGCCTGGGCCAAATTCTCATTCTGGGTACTAATTCTTTAGTTTATATTATTTCCTTTAGTCGACTTCTTCTCTTGCAGACTAAAAACCTAATACAAGTCATTCCCTTGAGCCAACTTGTCTTCTAGGGTTATTAACCAATCAATTAGGGTTTCTTCTTGCTTCTCAGAATATTCTATTCTCGTCAGGTTTACACGTGGAGATAAATACCTCCCGCAGCTACCATAATACCAAAACTCCCTCCTCGCTAGGGAGGTATTGAAGGTAATAGTCTTGAGCACAAACATACCATTTACCTAGTAGCATCAACATATTCGTATAGACTATCTTATGATTACTTTATGAGCACCATCATCACTATCAATGTCATCAACTGCATCATCTCTCGAAATCATACTCCATCTAAGTAATCAGACATGATGTTGGATAAGTCACTCACTCCATAGAGTGACAAAAGAACCATTCTTCTAATCCAGACATATGTCTTAGAAGAATAAATGTCCTAGACCATTTTCCGTTTGGGAAATCTATGTCTATTGATCATCCATCTAACTAATAATCATTTCCAACACTGTTGATACTATTCGAGGCAATCAGAACAATATCATGCAATAGAACACAACTGTGCCTATCCATAGTAGTACACAACTACAATCCACTAGTACACTACCACACCAAGTAGCACACAGATACTTGATCCGTGACATATAGTCACAATCAGTGGAAAAAATTCACCATAGTAGCATACATCTATTGTCTAGAGACATACACTCTCCATAACAATCATCTGATATCAAACTGCACAGAAAACATTGTTATGATATAAACTGAATCATCTAGGCCATTCTTCCACTCACATCTGTGAGATCTTGGAAGAGCATCTTCCCTCACAAGGTAAAGCATCAATAATGAGATATATGGACTATTCTTCTCAAGCAAGGAAGAATAATTGTCCTGATTTCTAAGCCTGGACCATTCTCCACCCTAGGCCATTCCTCTGACACTAAACAAAGTGCAACCTGGAGATAATGAGTCTTCCCTAGGGAATGTATGTCCCTGATTGTTGAACCTAGACCATTCACCTATCTGGGCCATTCCTCTGGCACTCAACAAAGTGAAACCCAGAGAGAATGAATTTGCCCTAGGGAATGACTGTCTGGACCATTTCCAAAGGAAATGACTGTCCTGCACCAACCTCCAAAATGGACCATTCTTCGAAACTGCTCACAACTATGAGCTTCGAAAGAATGAGTGCTCGACGAGGCAGACCAATATTCTTGAGTAACTTTCAAGAAGAGAGACTGTCCTAGACCATTCCCCTTGTTAACAACAATGGGAAATCACTTTCTATGGTACATCAACAATCCATCGAACCATTTTCATTACAAAAATGAACTTTCGATCTGGACCATTTTCTGAACTGGAAAATTCCTTTCTGTTAGGAATCTCAAACCACTTTCCGAACTGGAAAGGAACTACTCATGTTGGACCATTTTTCGAACTGAAAAATGATTGTCCATAAATCAATAACACATTCGTGCTCCCTCCCAACCTGGGAGTCATTTCTTCATTTTTCAATAAGGAGGTTGTCTCCACGAGCTCCAACTTGAGTACACAAACTCTTTCATCTTGGACAAAAACTTTTCCAAAATGTCTTCTTATCTTCTCATTTGTGGAGATATATATTGGAGAACTAATTTCTTGTTTCTGGACTTCATCATGAAGAATGTAATGCTTGATCTGAATTGTACTTCGGTGTTTTTGGAACACTGGTTTTCTCTGAAGGCTTCATATAGGTCTAATCAATAAGGTATATCATTGTTGGATTCCTCTTTGTTTCTTGCTAAATCACAACATCGTGGAAAGGGTCAAACTAGAACATTTCCAAGTGGTACTTCTTTGGCCATCATGAGAGTTTGTCATGGATTAGCGATCCATCATCCTGAGCTTCTAAGTAACCATTCTGATGAAATATCTCTGTTATAGAAAGTTCTTCACCACGCTTATGTTGTGCATTGGAGCTTCTCCACCAAGTTGTCTTCTTTCATCTACATACAAGGGTCTCTTTCGGGTATACCTCAAAGCCTTGAGGTTGCTCTTCATATGCTCTTTGTTCAATTTCTTTGGAAAACAGTCTTTTCAGTCATCTAATGTAAAACTCCAACCCATGGATATTGCAGATGATATAATGACTCATGTAGAGGTATGTCTGGTTTATTGGAAAAATTGATCATCATAGTCTTCTCCCTCCATATGGGAGAACCTCTAGTTCTAGATCTTACATTCATAAGTATTTCATACATTGTTCTTCATCACACCTTTCAGTTCCTTTGCTTGATTTCTTTTAGTGAGTTCATATCAGGCTGGTAATCTTGTGATTTTCGATACAATGATTGGTTGTTCTAGCTTCTTTTCTTTCTTGGAATATTCATGTTCTTCCTCATGTTTTTCTTTAGCTCTTGGGTCCATGGAATATTCTATAGTTTCCATGCTCTGAGGATTCCAACTTATTCCTTTTATCATAGGATCATGGATGTGGATGGACAACTAGGGATACTTTAAGTCTTCTTTTCGAAGAAGGCTTATTTTCAATTCAAATTGAACACATACTATTTCTCATGGCTGCTACCATGGATATATACTTCATCATCTTCAATGGATCGTAGGATTAGCTCCCTCCTAATCCTTGCTTCATGTATGAGAGCATGTTTTTCTTTTGGAGGTATATAATCGGCTCCCTCCATCTAACATAATCCATGCTTCCGTCTGCATTCTTATTTCTTTCTACAAGGTGTCATAAGTCTTTCTCCAATTTATTCTTGATTGTTGATTTCAGCTTCTTTTGCAGTTGTTACTTATGTAATAACTTCCACATGATTTGTTTGATGTACTTCATTGATCCGGATTATTTTTGGCACGAAATGAGATCAGAGATATAATAAATAAATGCACAGAGATATCGCATATATTCAATAATATAATAGAAATATATCAGAGATGCAACCATAAACACAGATATACAGTAATACACGATTTCTAATTAATGAAATAAATGTAGAGAGACTGTAAAATACAGAGTGAAAGACTAGATAGAATGGTGGTAGCTTATCTTTGAGAAGATATGTGACGGCTACTTGCATTTGCAAGAAGATTATTACAATGAGGCTCTAAAGGCCTTTTTACAATAAACACGAATTCCAAAAGTCCTGGACATCCAAAAACCTAACCCTAAGAGATGAAACACCAAAATTCATGTGGGCCCCGTTTGGGTAAGTTAGTACATCAACTTACTGGTGTTGTAACTTTTGCATATGATCTTCGTTTTAGGCATATGATATCTCGTTGGAAAGGTATCGTCGAGGAGATTCATTTTGGGGGCCAAAGTGGACCATTCTTTGAAATTGATCACAACTATGAGCTTCAAAAGAATGAGTGTCCGACGAGGGGGACTAGTATTCTTGAGTAACTGTCAAGAAGAGAGATTGTCCTAGACCATTCCCCTTCTTAAATACAATGGAAAATCACTGTCTATGGTACATCGAAAATCCATAGAACCATTTTCATTACAAAAATGATCTTTTGATCTAGACCATTTTCTGAACTGGAAAGTCCCTTTCCGTTAGGAATCTCAAACCACTTTCCGAACTGGAAAGGAACTTCTCATGCTAGACCATTTTTTGAACTGACAAATGACTATCCATAAATCAATAACACATCAGTTCTCCCTCCCAACCTAGGAGTCATTTCTTCCTTTTTCAATAAGGAGGTTGTCTCCATGAGCTCCAACTTGAGTACGCAAACTCTTTCATCTTGGACAAAAGCTTTACCAAAATGTCTTCTTATCTGCTCATTTGTGGACATATATATTGGAGAACCACTTTCTTCTTTCTGGAGAACCACTTTCTTCAATTGCTATCGGGAACAGTCTTTTCATTCATCTAATGTAAAACTCCAACCCATGGATATTGCAGATGATATAATGACTCATGTAGAGGTATGTCTGGTTTATTGGAACAAGTAATCATCATAGCCTTATCCCTCCATCTGGGAGAACCTATAGTTATGTATCTTACATTCATAAGTATTTCATACATTGTTCTTTATCACAACTTTCAGTTCCTCTCCCTGATTTCTTTTAGTGAGCTCATATCAGGCTGGTAATCTTGTGATTTTCAATACAATAACTGGTTGTTCTGGCTTCTCTTTCTTTCTTGGAACATCATGTTCTTCCTCATGTTTTTCTTTAGATCTTGGGTCCATGGATTTTTCTATAGTTTCCATGCTCTAAGGATTCCAACTTATTCCTTTTATCGTAGGATCATGTATGTGGATGGACAACCAGGGATACTATAAGTCTTCTTTTCGAAGAAGGCTTCTTCTGAATTCAAAATGAACACATACTGTTTCTCACGACTACTACCATGGATATATACTTGATCATCTTCAATGGATCATAGGATTAGCTCCCTCCTAATCCTTGCTTCATGTATGAGAGCATGTTTTTCTTTTGGAAGTATATAATCAGCCCCCTCCATCTAATAGAATCCACACTTCTGTCTGCATCCTTATTGCCTTCTGCAAGGTGTCATAAGTCCTTCTCCAATTTATTCTTGATTGTTGATTTTGGATTATCTTGTAGTTGTTACTTATGTATCAACTTCCACATGATTTGTTTGATGTACTTCATTGATCTGGATTATTTTCGGCACAAAATGAGATCGGAGATATAATAAAGAAATGCATAGAGATATCACAGATATTCAATAATATAACAAAAATATATCAAAGATGCAACCATAAACACAGATATACAGTAATACATGATTTCTAATTAATGAAATAAATGTACAGAGACTATAAAATACAGAGTGAAAGACTCGATAGAATGGTGGCAACTTATCTCTGAGAAGAGATGTGACGGCTACTCGCATTCGCAAGAAGATGATTACAATGAGACTCTAAAGGCCTTTTTACAATAAACAAGAATGCCAAAAGTCCTAGAGATGCAAAAACCTAACCCTAGGAGATGAAGCACCAAAAGTCATGTGGGCCCCGTTTGGGTAAGTTAGTACATCAACTTCTCGAGGTCGTAACTTTTGCATACGATCTTCATTTTAGGCGTATAATAGCTCGTTGGAAAGGTATTGTCAAGGAGATCCATTTTTGGGGCTTAATCATGCCTTTGGCTATCATTGAAAATATTTATCTCGAAAAACCTTCATTTGGGCGCTCATAATGGCCTTAGAAGTTAAAAACTGCTAAAAATAGTAAATTGCCAAATTTGCCAGAAAACTGTTTTGAGCCAGTCGAAAAAGGTGGGTGGGCACCGATATCCACCCAGATCAATCCTCCCTCCTTAGGAAGAAATGGTCTCCATTGCGTTGAGTTCCCAGGGGAGAGGGAAAAGGGTTTGCTAAATCTGCATCTTTGTGAGTTGCTTGCCTTTTTGGGGATGTCGCGCTGCTTAGTTTGTGGAAGTCTGTCACGAACCTGTTGAGGTTGAGGATGTTTAACAAGTCATGCTACATGGGAGGATGGTGTGGAGAAGGAACCTTTTCGCTTTGTTGCAACCTTGTCGACCTGCTTCTGTTGGATAAAAGGTGCTTAGGGCGAAGCTGTAGTGGTTGCAGTGTCCTTCTATTCCCATTTTGAACAGATTGTGAAGAAGTTGAATTTTGTAGTATGAGATACTACCTTGCGACACTTTTTAGGTGGAACAATAGTCGGAACTACCTCTGGTATTCTATAGATATGACCCCCTAGAGAAACAATGACACTGTGGGGTCGAGACTCATAAACAACGTGGCGCTTCCACATATATAGTTGGCCCAAGATAACATCACAAACATATAGTGGGGAAACATCACATAATACCTCATCCTTGAAGGGTTGGATGCCATATGACAATCGACATTGTTGGATGACATGAAGATCTCATCCTTGGAAAATCCACCCGATGTTGTATGGCTGCGGGTGTGGTGTTGTCGACAATCCCAACATTTTGACGACCTCTACTGAATGAAAAGGCACTCCCCCTCTTCAGGATCTATTGGTTCTTCTTGTTGAATTTCTATGGTCATGACAATAGCAGTGGGGTCTGCGTCAATGATCTGTCCTTTACCAGTATTTTCAGAATCAGATTCTAAATGAGGGTTCGGATCGTTGTCTTTGATCTCGACCACCAATGACTGTTTTAAGTGACATTCATCGGTGTTGTTCCAAGGGATTTTGTGGAAATCACACTATTTTTTGGTGTCCTTCTTTGTCTTCCCGTGACCCTTCTTTTCATGTGGCTTGGACTGGTTTTCAGGAGACTGTTTGTTAGGGACGTCTTTGTCATGCTTTGGTTTTTGTGGATTTAAAGAACCAAAATCTCATTTGTTTTGGTTTTTAAATTTCTTCTCGATTTTAATATCATATCGATAGGCAACACTGAGTGATGAGATGTCCATAAAATCCATTTCAGTTTGGATGTATTTGTGTAGAGCCCCATGGTATTTCAGAATCAAATGTTATTCAGAGTCTTTGATACCCGGCTTGGTGGGCAAGGTATGGAAGGTATTGGGGAACTTCAGAACTTCTTGGCCCCTATATTGCGGTAGTGTGGTCCATCTCATGTATTGGTCCTCATAGTTTCCAATAGGGTAATATTGTTCCTTTACCACATCCACAAAAAAATCCCAAGTGGGATCGACCCCATATATTTCAGACTCCTCTATGGAACTCTACTCCCAATAAGTTTCCCACCAATGTTTGACATGGGGGAGAGCTTTAAGGAGTGTGAAGGTGATCTTTTCTTTGTCGAAAAATTTGTGAATAGAGAAATAACCTTCGAGCATATTTAACCATTTGTCTAGAGATTCTGCATCTATCTGTCCTTCAAATACAGGAATATAAAAAATAACCTATACCTTGAAAGGCGAGGTGCCTCCAAAGTGGCCGCTTGATGAATATGTGCCTGTTGCTATTGACAAGCATTGAAGGATGTGGGAAAAATTCTCCATCATTTCGTCCCTTTGTCGCGTGAGAGCTTTCTCAAGCAACAATCTGATAGGATCATCTCCTCCATCATTTTTCTTTTCTTCTTCCATTGAGGGTTTCTTGGGTGTGCAAGAGTGATTGTCCTCAAGAGAGATAAGATTGAGACCCAACTTGCTATACTCAGACCTCGTCGGGGACATGCACTGAAAAAATGACCAAGAACAACCTGCTTTGATACCACTGATCCATATTATTTTCGGCAAGAGATGAGATCGGAGATATAATAAAGAAATGCACAGAGATATCATAGATATTGAATAGTATAACATAAATATATCATAGATGCATCCATAAACACAGATATACAGTAATACATGATTTCTAATTAATGAAATAAATGTAGAGAGACTGTAAAATACAGAGTGAAAGACTCGATAGAATGGTGGCATCTTATCTCTGAGAAGAGATGTGACGGCTACTCGCATTCGCAAGAACATGATTACAATGAGGCTCTGAAGGCCTTTTACAATAAACAGGAATTCCAAAAGTCCTAGACATCCAAAAACCTAACCCTAGGAGATGAAGCACCAAAAGTCATGTGGGCCTCGTTTGGGTAAGTTAGTACATCAACTTGTCGGGGTTGTAACTTTTGCATACAATCTCCGTTTTAGGCGTATGATAGCTCG
>ML783722.1:211333-230242 GCA_009831015.1 Picea engelmannii
ACCTTCATTTGGGCCCTCAAAATGGTCCTAGAAGTTAAAAACTGCTAAAAATAGTAAATTCCCAAATTTACTAGAAAATTGTTTTGAGCGAGTCGGAAAAGGTGGGTGGCCACCGATATCCACCTGGATCATTCATCCTTTCATGTGTATTGTCTGACTTGTAGTCATAATGATAAAAATCCTTGTCTTGTTGTTCTTCCATAGGTATAGTTCTTCTTGGAACATATTATCTTCTAAGAGATAGATATACAAGATATGTACATAGACTATGCAAACAAAATACATACAAGAACTATGAAGAATATTGTTACCTTGTCTTTAGAGGAAGAAGTTTTCTTTATCCTGCTTGGTCTTCCTTGAGGGTTTCCCTTCCTCGGAAACTAATGCTTCATATGTCTCCTTCCTTTTATTTAGCCCAGAATAATGATTCTTGTAGTGACCATATTTTCGACAGTTGAAGCATTGTATTTCTGACATATCCTTCTTTTGATTTGACTTATTTTCAAAATTCCTTTTGTTCCTGGAATTCTTGAATCTTGTTGTGAAGGCTTGATCATTGTACTTCTTTTGAGGTTTCTCTTTTGCACTGATCCTTGATTCTTCTTGAGAACAATAATTCCAAAGTTATCCAAATGTAGGATACTCCTTCCTTGTGTTCATGCTTGCGGCAAATCCATCCCATGTCTTGGGAAGAGCATTGAGTACTATGTTTACCAATTCCTTCTCTGAAATGATATCTTCAATATCTTTTAGTTCATCTCTTAACTGAGATATTCTCACAGAGTATGATGTTATGTTGTCATCATCATTCATCTTCATGTCATGGAGCTCATTCTTCAGACTCATTACTTGTCCAATGTTTCTGACTGAGAAGAGATTTGTTAGGGCATCGTACATATTCTTTGATGAGTCAAGATGAGAGATGTAGGGTATCAAGTGGTATTTTATATATTCCACTATGATACTCATGGCATTGATGTCACTGTATTTGAACTTTTCCATAACTGCAACCTTCTTCTGTTCTTTCTCTTTTCCTTCTTCAAATTCTAGTTCTACGATATTTCCTTTCACGATATCCAACACTTTATTCTTGGCAAGGATGAGGTCAATCCTTGTCTTCCACATTCTGAAGTTAGAAGCTCCATCTAACTTATTTTCTGACTTCATAGAGTAGGTCATGGCTTCTTTGACTTGGTCAACCCTAGATTTGACCAAAAACTCAAACTTGACTTCTTAGCTTGCTGAGAGTACCAGGAGATGTGCTAGGCTAGGGAACACTGTTCTATCTATAAATTAGGTCAATCCCTTCTCTTAAGGTGCCTCAAAGAGAGTGTTAGGGTTTATGCAACTGCATCTTCTAGTAACCCTAGCGGCAGTGCTTTGGTGTCTACTCCTGCTAGAAACCCTAGCGACAGTTCTTCAATGAGCTTAATATCCTTATGGCTATGCTCCCTTATAGTGGTTAGAGTCAATGAAGGAGGTGTGGGCCCATAACCTGTTAGAATTTGCTCATTTTACCATAGACAATATCACTATTGTCACCCAACCATAGACCGAAGCCACCCTCCGAGCACCTTAACCTTGATAGAGAATCATTCCATAAGAAAACCCTAGGCTAGATAGCCAAACAAAGGGTTGAGTACCTTTGTCCAAGGATATCACACCAAACAAGATCTTATTAGATAGTCCAAACCATAACCAAGAGATAGTCCAAGCCAAAACGAAAACTGCTAGCTGCAGCACCTACAACAAAAGATCTCCTCCAAACTTGTGCACAAAATTGCCCAGCTCCAGTGTGCAAAAGTGTGATCTGCAGTTCTGAGAATGCCTTCCAGAATGAATATTGGCCTCTTGTATTTATACTAAATCCGGCAGATTACATGGGCCAAATTCTCATTCTCGGTACTAATTCTTTAGTTTATATTATTTACTTTAGCCGACTTCCTCTCTTGGAGACTAACAACCTAATACAAGTCATTCCCTTGAGCCAACTTTTCTTCTAGGGTTATTAAACAATCAATTAGGGGTTCTTCTTGCTTCCCAGAATATTCTATTCTCATCAGGTTTACATGTGGAGGTAAATACCTCCCGCAACTACCATAATATCAATAGTGGGCTCCCAGGTGGTATCTTTCAGAGTTGTGTCCTTCCACCAAACTAACACTTCCTTGACGGTTTGTTGATGGATATGACACTCATGTTGGTCTAAGACTACTTGGGGTTGCAACCAAATGGAACCTTCTTCATCCAACTCAAGGAGATTGGTTTGAGTCCAACACTTAGTTGCAATCACTTTATCTAAGCACAAGATATGGAAAATAGGATGGAGTAGTTTAGAATGACTTGGAAAAGATAACTAGTAGGCCACTGACCCTGCTTGCTTGAAATTTGTAAAAGGACCATAAAATTTGGGGGAAATTTTGTGACAGTGTTCAAATTTGAGTGAAGTATTCTTATAAGGTTGCAAAAAATGAAACACATGGTTTTCTTGAATGAATTAACATTTAGAACAGCCTTGATTTGCTTGGTGTGTGATGTGATTCTGATCTAGGACTAAATTTTTTGTGAATATTATTGAATGACATGTCACATATGGAAAATGAACCAACTCCCATTTTCTGTGACAACACTTCAACAATTGCCTTGTCGAAAAACCATGTTTTTCATAAAAGGAACAAACACATCGATACTCACTATTACTTCATACGCGAGCTTTTCAACAATGGTGAAATAGCTCTACAATTTTGTGGCTTATGCGATCAACTCACATACATCTTTACAAATCCCTTGGTAAAAACCATGTTTGATTTCCAATGGCAACACTTTCGTATTTTGAGTGTTGATGCTTGTAACCATTGAGTTTAACACAGAGTGTTAATTATAAACTCCAACCATTAGATGACTATACAATGCTACCTCTTGTGGACAATTGTACCAGTTTGTTGTCTAATCCTTTCTTGTTCTTGATTGTTTGTTACGCTTATGTTATATACTAAATTCTTTATCTAATACAAAGTGCACTCTGCACAGTTTAATTTAACGTGATTTTTCATATTCAAATTTCAACCCTATAAATGGATTTTACTCCAGTTATACTCCGATGGAACCTGTGTGTCTCGATTGCATCTTTAATAGATGATTTCACATTTTGCGGTGCACATGTCACATGGTGAAAATAACGTTTTTCCAACTCCATGGTTTTATCGGGAGATCTTTGATACCTCACCTTGGGTTTCCAGCTTGGCCCCATCAAGAACCTTACTCTCTTCTCTTCCAAGTTTGTAGCACATAAAGTTTTGGTGGTCGGTTTTATTTCATTTTCATTTTTATTTTTATTGGAATTTGGTAATATAAATTTGGGTGAAATCACAATTTTATGTTGTTTAAATTGTATTTTTGAATGCATAAATAGATTCAATCTTTGAAAAGTCCATGCGACATTCATACTATACAAACTCAACCACTTAAATATGCATTACCAACAATTTCTTAAAAAACCACAAACGTAGAACATCTTTGTAACTATGCTCATAAAAAAAAAAAAACATTTTTACTATGCCCATAAAAGAAGTGTAACGTAAACATGCACATTTATGTTTTTTACGTCAATAGGTGTACACCTATTGGAAATGGCCAAATTTAATGGTGTTTTAATCAGAGATGGGATTTTAATGGACATGGTTTCATATGCCCTCGTCCCAATAAATGAAGGGTGTGATTTCAACCATTAACTTCCTTGCAGGACAAATCATGTTAGTTCGTCATTAAAAAGAGTGATTAGGGGCACTAACATTATAATTACCAGTCACATTATTAATACCAACTTTAATAATTTCTAGTGGGGTTTTATTGTGAGTGGCGACGTTTAGGGTTTTTTATTGATTCTGTTTTAGGTTTTTTACTATATTTCTTTACCATGTTTTGGGGAGATGTGTGGTAACATTTGCTATGGAGAGTATATATTGCCTCCTTCTACACATCTCCTTAGTTCCACCTCCCAATTTTTTTCTCTTACCCATCGGTTTAGATTTCATAAACAAACATTCTTTATCCTAGAAGTTATAAAATACCACTTACATGTTTATGGGTGGAGACTAAGTGAGTAAAATCAATGAAAACCTATCGACATTCACCAACCATGAGTTAGTGGTTGTGCTAGTTTTAATATACAATCTATACATTATACCTTGAGATGGTTCAATGCTGTAAGCATATGCCCACAATCACATAATTAGGCCAAATGAATTCTACAGGAATAGATTTTCACAAAAACCTTTCAATTGATTGATTGGCTTTCAAAAACTATCACTTCAAAACCACCCCTTTTTCATCACCTTTTTTTAATGAAATGAAGACTTTAAAACCTTCGCCTGAAATCAATTCAAACTATTTATTAGAAGTGATACTTGATATCTTCAAGTTAAATATTAATACTATTCTTGCTTGTGATGTGCCCCCCATCGCCTCTTTCAATTTTGGCACATGCCCCGAAAATGCAGTAGGATGCATGGGTTTGGCTCAACCCACTAGTTGTTCCTCCTCAAAATGTGTCCTCATCTCCTTTAAACCGAGCTCTTCCTGCATTATCTTCAAACGGGTGATCCTCTAACATATCTTCATTTTTTTCATGTCCAAGTCGTCCCAGAACACCTGCAACACTTTTAGTATAAATAATGCACCTATTTATTCTGGGAACCATTACTCATGGTGCATGTTTTATTCCAAGTCCAACTAGTATGGAATTGATGCTTATTATTCTATCAAATTCCTCTCCATCAAAGTCCATTATTCTCTTGCACTTGCTCTATTCTCCAAGGATTTCCTCATTGTTGTACATAGTATCCAGTTTCCCATATTTGGTAATCATTATGTTGATGAGCTCGGTTACATCCTCTTATCTACTCACATCGCAATGCACAAGATGTTGTAGTAATAACCAGAGAGGCAGAGAGATTCTTTTGCACCATATTCTGAAAAAGGATGAATGAAAGCTTCATCGATTCCTCACACACCTCCTGTAATAATTTCTATTGAGATTCAACCTCCTCAATGACTCCGTTGATATTCATGTACCTGCCTCCTACTACATTCTTTATTTTTTCCCTATTGTTATTATGTCATTATTATTATTATTATTATGTCATTGTTATTATTATGCTGTGGGTTCGACTCTTAACAATGCCAAAACAATATAACTAAAGAAATATAAGTCATTAATATCCATCTTAAGCGCGCATATATTAACCACTTACAAGGGTAAAAAACATGATAACGTTGTATGTTCCAAAGTGAGAACTACCATAAAATATTCATGACACTTTCACAAGATGAGACTATGAAGGAAATCTAGCTAAATAATGTGTGAAGGAGGTATGCATAAACACAATTGTAAGCATGATTCAAATGCTTGATTGAAATTGGCCTTCCCTGCTTGGGTTTTTGTATGACTATTTCTATGAAGTCCCTCCAATTGCATACATTGAGTGAGACTCTTTATTTATTCTCCAATTTCTATCTAATTCTACATACTAACCTCTGAAATAGGGAGTGAATATTTGAATGACGAGATTTATTTGGATGTTAGGGAAATCCATGTAATCTCGTGTGAATTAACTTTCACATTATCGTATGAACTCTTAGAATTTTACAAATATAATAGATTGATTATATGCTAAGTGAATGAGTAATAATTTGATACAAGAAAATGAAACATGAAAATGTAATCTATGTCACCTAAGTTGTGTGGCTTGGTAGACACCATTTGTTTACACCTATGCATTGTACGATGTCATAAGGAAATTTGTTTACAACTTTATAACATATATGCTCAATGCACACACCTCATGGCGTGGTTGGAAAATGAACATATCATTCACTCTCTCTCATTAGGAACTTGACTTTGACTTGAGCTGGGTGAAAAGCTATAAGATCATAGCACTTAGAAGTTGTAACACTGTGAAAATATTGTATCTTGTCTGGGCTTCACTAACCCTTAACTTGGTTGCATGCTAAATACACTGTAAGGATATTGAACTCAGGTCACCTAGAAAAATAAACCCACACCTTAACCGATTGAACTAGCAAAAATTAACATATAAATCATTATTTTTCTAAAAAATTAAATATAAAATAAATTAAAAAATAACATATATATTTTTTATTATTTAAAAATTCTAAAACTAATATAACATATTAAAATACATGTTAAAGGTTAATTGATTTTGATGTTATTGTTATTAGATTATATATATATATATATATATATATATATATATATATAATAAAAAAAATTATTCATTTTTTTCAAAATTTGAATATTTATGATGATATTTGTTTTTGAACTTTAAGATGTCATTTTGCTATGTAGATTTTTCAAACTTTGGTGTGGTTATGACATTGTATATGGTGATTTTGATTTGTAGTGGATTTTAGATGAAATTTAGTTGGTAATCATATTCAAATGCAAAAATCTTCTTCAACTTCTTTTATGACCACATGAATGACTATTTATGAATGAGATAGAAAAAAAATCAGGTTCTATTTATTTTTAATTAATGTTTTACCTTTCTTAAAATGACAAAAAACTATGTATATAATATCAATTTATAGGAAATGCAATGCTATAGAACATTGATCTATATGATTATTTTGGGTTATGCAAAATAAATTTTGAATAAATTTTGAATTAAGCAATTTTGAATTTTAAATTTTTAAAATTCATAGATAAAACATTTCTCAATATATTTTGGGTTTACATAATAGAAAATGAAATAAAAAATAACTTTAGCATCATAGATATCATGAATAGATTTCTAATAATTTATCATACAATAAAAACAAATTTCATACATTAAGACACAACTCAATTATGATATTTTTCAATATTGTTTCCTTTTATAGCACAAGTGCATAATTTGAGATATGATTACAGACACAATCTTGTTTATAATCCCAAATCTTAGAAAAAATTTCAAATATGAAAAATATAAATGAAATGTTAATTTGTAAAAAAACATTCATGCTAATTTTAGACTTTTTTTCATAATTTAATTAGATAAAACATAAACATATACCTAGAACCAGAATCGAATGCTTTACAAGTATGTTCATGTTTTTTTTTTTTTTTTTTTTCCTATAAAATCAATCTTCCCGACATAATATAACAATGCGATATCAAGGACGATAACGATATTTTGTATATACAATTGTGCTATGAATTGTTTACTTAAAATACACGGGTTATATCCATTAGAGATATAGATATTTTGCATATGAATTGCAGGTTTGAATATAACCATGCGAGATAGAAGAGAATATCTCACATGTATACACATTTATATACATGTATAACGAGTGCATTTTATATACATGTATAACGAGTGCATTTTGTTATTATCGAAATCGTGAGGCAAACATTAAAGGAAATAAAATATAGAGATATCGAAATCGCGAGGCAAACATTAAAGGAAATAAAATATAGAGATATATCAATATTATAGGAAACAAAGTTACATAGTAGCACAGGCCGGGTTGGAGATAAATAAATAGAGAGAGAAGTGATTTATTTCAATTTGATCCATATATATTTGTTTGTTTGTTTTATGATGAGGAAGGTTGAAGTAAATATTTAAAAATATAAATAGATTATTTCAATTTAATCTATATTTGTTTGTTATCCAGATTAAGAGGCTTAGTTTGGATAATAGAGACCACCTATCATGGCTACCATGAGCATAGTAAAAATTCACTTTGTTCAAATATAAATTTAAAACACTTAGTTAACTCTCGGTTCATTTGTCATGTACCTAGTGGAGGTAATTTGAGATACTAAGTATGGGCTACATGGAGATTTCTATTATACAAAAATGTTTGCATAAAAGAAAATAAATAAATATATTATTAAGAGGTCTTTTTCACGGTCGCATTCTCTTTACGTGTAAGAAAGGGGTGCTCACTGTCAATGTGCTATGTATATTACAAAAATTTTCATATGTAACAACTCTATATATATTCAAAGCTAGTTTAGTACACCAGTGCCAAGTCTATCAGAGCCACCATAAAAACTTAGATGAATTTCTTTCAATAATAATAATAATAATATCATTCCTTGTAAACTCAAATAGCTTTCGTACCTCACAAGAACTAGATTTGTCCTCCTCACTATGTTGCTCATGTTGAAACCCATCCATCTATTGTGAAACTCGGACTTACACAAGTTGTCAATGGCAATGGTAAACATAATGCAACCTTGTGCACACAGCCTAGCCTAAGATGTGCACTAAGTATAAACTTATCATATCAATAACCCAATCACTTACTATATGGTGAAGATGATGCTAAATATATATATATATATATATATAGAGAGAGAGAGAGAGAGAGAGACCTTGCAACAATCCTTATCATTCCCTAAAATCCCTTATTATATATGTGTGTGTGAGACAATAGACAAAATTCATAAGAAAAAACATTCAAAAAAGATTGGATAAGACGATCTTGTTTGCAAATGATAAATAATATAATTGATTTCTCATTTTAATATAAAAAGCACTATGAAAGATAGACGAATAAAACAAAAAATACAAAGATCATAAACAAATTATTAAATTAGTTATCTTAGTCATAGAAACATATCTTAATTATTTGTAACACAATGCATTATCAAGTTATTCTTTACTTTGTACATTGAAAAAATCTTTATAGATAGTATTAAATGCAAATGATAGTAGTAAAAGTTTACACCACTTAGGTACCACTGAAACAAAACAATATTCATTGTTCAGGAATGCACCTTTACTGGATGTGAAGGGAAAGGACTGACATCTTTTATGTTGTCTTGACCAGTGACGAGAAGCACCTTGAGGCCAATTTTTTTCTGGAATATAACTAAGAAAATGTTATAATGCAATAATGCATGAATGAGTTTGCTCTCCTAATAGGCTTGCTCATCATTGAAGTATAGTTTTGGAACAAACCCATTTTTGCATTTGTTTTGTTGTGATGCAACTTAGAAACAAGTTGAGAAAATATTTTTCTTAAACATGGCAACCTAGTAGAGGTCTCAGAATCAATTGAGAAATGGAAACCCAGTGGATGTCTCAAAATAAAGATTTTAGGACTTAGGATATCCTTAATTGGTAAAATAACTTTTGTTGATTGGAATCACTTACATTGTCTAAAACTATAAGAGAATGGAAATATAAGGGACGCTTCCCTATACCTTCCTCTAGACACTCTGTTTCAATATTTCCAAGTTTCAATGCTTCAATGAGTTGGATTTTTAAAATATGTAGAGACGTTTCAATCACATTATCTATAAAGAAGAATTCGTTGTAATTTGACATGTTAATGTTGAAGAATACTTTGGCTAGTGTCATTTTTCCAACCCCGCCGATACCCACAATCCCCACAACTTTGGGTTTCACTTGCTCCTCCTTCTTCTGCAACACTTTCTTTTTAAATTATTTTAGTTTTAGGTCCAACCCAGTTAGATGTTTATCCACATAGATGTTTCATTAAATACGCTTTTCAATAATCATTTTATCAGCCCATGTCAATGGCCATAGCAATGAGTCGTCCAAGGTGTCGCGTGTAGATAGCGGGAGCGCATCCACTGCCTACAGGCGCAGAGTATGCAATCAATGTCAATATCTGAGTCTAATTCCATATCCTACCTTTCTACCCTTATCGATCGCATTTGGGGCATTTGCACAATGCCTCCAGTTCAAGTCATGACTGTTTCATCCACTATGCAATGCTCTACACTTCCTAATAGAATTTGACAGCCAAATTTTCCTTGACAGCGTAGTTTGAAATTTAAATACGATAAAAAAATTTAACATAAAATTATTTTATACGTTTAAGTTAAATATCGTAAACAATTTAAGGCATAGACTTTTAATAAGTTTAAATAAATGTGGTAAATATTTTATTTTATGGTTTTTTTTCAAACATTGGAAAACCTAAATAGTAGTGAGATAATCGTCATTGATTTGAATAACCAACTGAATATACTAAGCAATAAAATACTTCTTGGTGTTGGATTGTTAACATATTTCCTTACATTTTGGGAAGAAAAAATCTTAACCAAACACTTTATAAATTGTTAAAATCTTATTTTCAATTTTTAACTTCATCTTTATTTATCCACAATATATATAATTAATTAATTAAAAAATATCATCTCAATACATAACTTGTCAATAAACTTGCTTAGTTGGTGATGTCTTAAGCCCACAAGTGAATATCGAACTCTTCTTCATAATTAAAAGAATATAGTGGAAGCATTGTATTTTAAAGCTTTTAATAATTTCATTTTCACATGAATATCTATCTCTTGTCATAACCAAAACAAACTAGTAAGAGACATTGTGTTTTCCCCTTCAACTCTTGTCTATAATAATTTCATTTTTACTACCTCTTCTTCCTCACTAAAAGAATCTACATTGTATTTTCCCCTTCAACTCTCGTCTATATTAGCCCCTACCTTCAGCCAGGTACTCTAATATTTTCTTTGCGGTCAATGATCGCCTATTACTTGATCGATTTTGTAGATTAGTTGGCGTGTTTTGCATCCAAAAACACACGATATATTAATGTCTTTTTATATTTCATTTTAACACTATTTATTTTTAAAATAAATTTATTTTTATATTTATTAAATTTTAGAAATTATATTTTCTAATTGGTTCATAGCCATTTGATGTGACTTTATTATCCTGGTATGTGTAATTTATTTTTGTGAATTATAAAACTTATAAAGAATTAAAAATAACAAATTTTTGAGTGGCCATTTTGACACACTTTCACATTGCACATTGGCATTGCTTTGAACAATGGTGTAGTAGATGTTTTGACAGAACATTGCTACAACCGAGGTTTGTGTAGTCTAAGCCACCACTTCACTGCCTTGCCACCTACAAATCCTTATCATTATATTATAGGATTGAACTACACCTTGTTTGTACTATCTCCAAGGAAGCCTTCTAGTTCTGACTTCTTCTCCATATCCGTTTTGTGAGAACTATCATGTTAGCATTCACAACACAGAAATGAAAAGATCATCTACAATTATGGATGCCGAAGGTTGCATGTGAGACAATAAACTTTACAGAATTAGAAATTGTGTAGTGAGATATTTATACATGATTCAAATGGAAATGAGATTTTTGTTGGAAACATGTCAACGAAATTTTCCATGCGGTCACATGCAGATGCACATGCACATACATGTGCACATGCACATGCACGTGCATGCAATCTACTTATGAACTGTTCGTGTAAACATGTTATCTATTCATGATTAGTCTGTGTAACTGACTGATAGATGCTATATATACAAGCATACCCATAGAGATAGAGATTTATGGTGAGGTCAATGTGATCTAGGAGAAACAAGTACATTGTGTGAAGAGAGGATGGTTGTATGCCTGGGTTGGCTATTGTAATTCTCCCTTGAATAGAAGAAGACCAATAATCATTGCCCGTGGTTTTTTCCCGATTTGGGTATCCACATAAATCACTATGTCAAGTGTGTTTGTTGTTCTTGGTTTAATGTGTGTTTAATCTTTCTTAGTTTATGATCTGTTATAGATGCTTTGTTTTTATTTCGCTGCCTAACAAGTGGTATCAGATCTTAGAGTTGAAGGAGCAGAGAGCGAAGGAGAAAATAATCTGGTCACTAGATTGAAGATTCGAGCCATGAAGTGGAAGTGGAGACCCAAGAACAGGTTTTATCACATCGTCGCGGGTCATCCCTATGGGATAGTGTGACGATAGCAAGGAAACTTACAAAAATTTCAAAAATTGCTAATTCATCGTAAGTTGTACACGACACACGATGTGACATCGTCGCAAGAAGCACATTGTACACAATGCGACGATTTAAGTACAAAGTGTGACGATTTAAGTGAAAATCATCGCAGGCTACCCATGAACACAGTGCAACTATTTCCTAATCATCGCAGGTGATCGATCAAACAGGGTGCGGCGATCTTAAAAAGGAAATTTTTTCATGGTTTTAAAGATTCGAGTGATATAAAAGTTAAAGGGTTTAATCAAGACATGGGTGTTTAAAAGGTGGGATATAATATAAAAGAGGTGAAGTGGATATTTTTTATATTATATAATAAAGGTGAGGTGCACCTTTGTTATGCACATAAGACAAAAGCTAGAGTATACCTTATTTATTCGAGCCTGTCTTATTATGGATTTTGTATTAAATATTATTTTTTTAAGACTTGTACTTTAATGGATTTGGGAAAAGGTTTTATCAAGATATAAAAATGTTTTTTAAATATTTTTTAAATTTTTTTTATCATTAGTTTTGGGTTCAATCTTGAAGCATAAGGTTATTTTTTTCATATAAAGGTTTGGTTTTATAAGAAGTGGTTTTGGAGTTTTTATTGTGCTAATGGAGAGAGTACAGAGTTCTAAGTTTGAGGTGGAGAAATTCAGTGGTAAGAATAGCTTTGCGCTATGGAAACTTAAGATGCAGGATTTTCTTGTGTAATAAGGATTGCAAAAGGTATTGGCTGGAAAGACAAAGAAACCAACAATCATGATAGACAAGGACTGGAAGGATATAGATGGAAGAGCCCTCGGTACTATTTGTTTGTGTCTGGCATATGAGGTATTGTTTAACATCGCTGAAGAGTAGACAACAACAACTTTGTGGACCAAACTAGAGAGTCTGAATATGACAAAGAACTTGTCTAATAGAATCTTTGTGAAGAGGCAGCTGTACAACTTGGAGATGAAAGAAGCTACGAAAATTGTTGATCACTTGAATGTTTTCAATACTCCTATTTGTCAATTAATTTCTATGGAAGTAAGATTTGAAGATGAAGACAAGGCAGTTATGCTACTGTGTTTGTTGCCTGAGTCTTGGGATTATCTATTCACAACTATGTGATTTAGCACAACAGACACCATTGATTATGACACTGTTGTGGGATATTTTTTGTCTTCGGAGATAGGGAGAATATCTAGTAAGGAAACCTCAACAACAGAAGCAATGGTGGTCAGAGGTCGATCTTCAGGGAAAGATCAGAAAGGTACAACCATGTATAAATCGAAAGACAATAAGGGTAAGAAAAAATGTTGGTTTTGTGGAAAAGTTGGGCATCTCAATAAGGATTGTTGGAAAAGACAACATGCATCCAAAGAGGACTCCACAATAGAAGAAAATTTAGCTACAGGTATGGTTGATGAAGTTTTGTGTGTCTGTTGTGTCTCTCCACCTGTGTTCACATAGAAGGTGTAGGAAGGTGATGGTTGAGTCACCGTGAAATAATAATAAAAAATAAATAAATTGTATTTACTTTGGAGTTGTAGAAATTATTGATTGCATGTAAATGGGCATATGTCTATAAGACTTGGATAGGCATGCGTACCCCTGGTCACCTATGCAAATTCTATACATAGATTTTGGTATATTGAATAGGTGGGCGGGCATGTATGTTGGGTTAACTTGGACTCGGTGAAAGAGTTAAATGAGTTAAATTTGTTTTTAGGTCAAAGTAGGTGGTTTTCGAGTCCATGCTTTTGGGTATCCCGTGCTATTGTGTCCATGGATTGCATGTAATGAAGCGTATAAAAGGCTTGGTAAAATACGTTGTAAATTTGCCTGGAGGTAAGTGGTGAAGGCTTACTTGGATGATTTGGCCGGATTTGGTCAAATTTGTTCGAATGAAAAGTTCGAGGTGGAGTAGTGTTTGATGAATCTCATTTTATAAGGGGGTGTATATGGAACAACCAGAACTGTTAGATCAGAATTGCAACAAGATATTTGTTTGCAAACTCAAAAATCATTGTATGGCCTAAAGCATGCTAGACAAATGGTACAATATGTTTGATTCCTTCATGGTGAACCAAATTTTCAAGAAGTGAGTATAACCATTGTGTTTATGGTATATTCATTATCTTGGTGTTATATGTTATGCTTGTTTCAAGAACAAGCATGGTTGAGAACAACATGTTGTCTCAGTTTGTTAGGATGTTTGTTATGAAGGATATGGGAGCAACAAAATAAATCTTGGGCATGCAAATACATAGAGACAGGAAACATGGTAAGCTTGGTTATCACAATAGAAGTATGTGGTGAAGATACTCAGGAAATTCAATATGAATAATGTGAAACTGGTAAAATCAGGTTTATGTCCTAATTGATGAAGAAGAAAAGGGTTATATGTCTCAAGTATTATATGCTAGTAGGAAGTTTTATTATTGCAATGTAGAAATGGTCATCATTTCACATGCAGTTGGTGTTGTCGGTAGACACATGGAAAAACCAAGTCAGGAGCATGGAAATGGGTGCTTCAAACACAGAAGCACAAGTATCACCTACAGTGGTTGTAGTGATTTGGTCTGTGGTTAATGATTCATGAGATTTGGACAAGTGAATTGTTTTATTAGATAGGTTACTGATTGAGACAGAATGGTCCATGCTGGAATGAATCGTGACGTAACGGTATTGTCATAGAAGCTGCGGAGATATGATGGTGTTTGGATTTTCTTGCAGAGAAGGTGATGGATGAATTAATTAAGGGCATGATATATTAGGTAAATTGTTGTCAAGGTAGAGATTGTTGGAAACATGTCAACGAATTTTCCCATGCGGTCACATGCAGATGCACATGCACGTGTGCATGCACAGACACGTGCATGAAATCTACTTATGAATTGTTCATGTAACTATGTCATCTATTCATGATCAGTCTGTGTAACTGAATGATAGATGTTATATATATGAGCATACACATAGAGTTAGATAATAATGGTGAGGTCAATGCAAGCTAGGAGCAATGAGTACATTGTGTGAGGAGATGATGGTTGTATGCCTGGGTTGGTTATTATAATTCTCCCTTGAATAGAAGAAGAACGATAATCATTTCCCATGGCTTTTTCCCGATTTAGGTTTCCACATAAATCACTTTGTCAAGTGTGTTTGTTGTTCTTGGTTTAATTTGTGTTTAATCTTTCTTAGTTTATGGCCTCTTATAGATGTTTTGTTTTTCTTCCACTGCCTAACAATTTATTTATGTTCGCAAAGCTCTTCTTCCCATCCTTATTTTTTCCTCGATTCTATTCTTGATTTTCTTCACTTACAGTAACTCCTTTGGTCAATTGTTACTTTTTTTTTTTAAGTTGGGGATGAATATTATATATATATATATATATATATATATAATCTATTGTGTAATGCTATTGTTGGATTTATTTGACATTTTTGTGTTTGATTGATATCTACAGGTTGTTCTTGGTATTTATGTGTAACAATAAAATATGCATGTGCACAGAGAATGTTTAAGGTTAGTGAGTTCTTCAAATTGTGTGGCATGGTGTGGGTGTATGGATTTTTGCAACCATCAATTTTATTATTTGGTTATGGGTATATGATTTATTTGAATAACATTTGTTTTTTTTGTTTTAAATCATGTGAAAACATGGTACAAGACTCTAATGGGTGGTTCATATTTTCTCCCTAAATTGGATCAGCTAGAGGTTGGAGAAAACATGTTAGTTCTTCCAAGATAATTTACTATCTTCCCTAGATGAATACGCCTAAAAGTGCCATCGAATCATGGATTTTGCCTACATGGTTAGCATGTATAAACGAACAATGGATATCATGCTATTTTAGAAGGAACAATTATTCAATGTGAACAATATAAAAAATTACCGTTGCAATCAAAAAATATCTTGGACTTACATTAAGCAGTATTTGGGAAGTGTCTGCGCTTGGCGCAAAACTGTTTTGCTGTGTCTTTCTTGAAAATTCCACAAGAAATTATGGTAACTTCATTATTTTGACAAAAATAAAAGAAAATGGGTTCAAAAGTGGCTCTCTCTTCATATTCAAGAGCCTTGAGAAATACCTATATTGCTACTCCTTCAGAAAAGCATTGAAACACAAAAAAAAGTTGAAGGTTTTGCTCTTTTATTCTAATAATACCCCTAAAAATTGCAGATTCGATTTTTCCACGGAAGGTAGTTTAAGTTACTACATACCTTGTAGATATCGATATCATTCTGAGAGCTGCAAGAAGTGCCCCCACATAACTGAGCTAGGGCTCTGACATGACAAAAGAATATGCAATATGTTGAAGTTAAATTTATGAGCTTCGACTTCTCTCTATTATTCCTCTCAATGTAGGCCTTCTATTTCTCACTACTATCTTTGTTGTTGAGATATTGTGATACAATATGTTTTATGAAATCCCTCTACGGAAATGGAAGTGTGTAACTTTTGCTGCTATGATCTGAAACTGAAATCTAAGCAAATCCAAAATTTGTAACAAATTTAAATATATAAGTGAATTTTAGTATCAAATAGTTTGTAGTTCGATATCATATAAACCAATATCATATTTAAATAATTTAAGTTTTTATTTTCGTTTGCAAACAATTGCCATGTTTAAATAATTTTAGTTTTTATTTCATATAGTTATATTTTTAAAATAATTTTTATTTTATTCATATAATTCTAGTTTTTAGATTTGGTTATATTTCCTTTTTTAATGGTACATGGCATATGAAAGGGCTTAAACTTATTATGGTGTACCTCATTCATGGTGGTAGTATTTTTCATTAATAACGATCAAGCTTCATCTACTTTGATTTGCAATGACTCAGAGTAACTGGAGCATTTTTTCCTAAGCCATATCATCAAAGGGATTAGAAAATATTTGTTTTTCCTAGATCATAAAGCCATGGAATCCGAGGAAAGTGATACCAACAACAAAGTTAATGTTAAGAAAGTCCTACTTGTTATGAAACTTTGTTTTTATCTTCTTGAAAAAGGATATAAGAACAATGACATTACAATTCTGACAATGCAAGGTCAGATGACTACGTCTTCATGAAGAATCAAAATGAGAAAAGGTCTAACAATGTATAGAGGTCAAATGACTACATCTTCCTTTCATGAATAATCAGAATGACAAAGTTACATGAAGAATCAAAATGAGAAAAGATCTAACAATGTATAGAGGTCAAATGACTACATCTTCCTTACATGAATAATCAGAATGACAAAGTTACATGAAGAATCAAAATGAGAAAAGGTCTAACAATGTATAGAGGTCAAATGACTACATCTTCCTTACATGAATAATCAGAATGACAAAAGATCAGAGTTAATGTATAGTTTGTAGTTATAACAATTTATTTACACTTTATTAAGGTATGGACTAGCCACTACGTGGCTATCTCACTTGTTAATTTCATTTTTACTACCTCTTTTTCCTCACTAAAATAATCTAGTGGAAGTATTGTATTTTAAAGATTTTATTAATTTTATTTTCACTTGAGTATTTATCTTTTATGGTAACCATATGGTAACCAAAACAAATTGTTAAGAGGCATTGTATTTTCCATTCAACTCCTGTTTTTATTAATTTCATTTAATTTTTATTTTTTTTATTTTTACTTTTTAATAATTTAATTTTCTCATTTTTCATGATTTTAATATTAAATTATTTCAATTTTGAACCAATAATTTTTTGAAATTTTTAAAATTAAATTGTAATAATATTAATAATGATTTTCACATGTTAATTGGGTTTAGTTAGGATGGTTGGGAGGAAATTGTTATTTTCCCAATCCATACCCTACCCAAGTTCAATTCTCACAAGTGACATGTTAAACTCTTAACTAGTATATTGTTATAATGGGTTGAAAATGAGCATCATACCTTGAAAATTTGAAGATATACCCAAACTTTATAATTCAAAATCTCTTTAAATATAAAACTTGTTTTATGTTTACTTCCCTATGAAATAATATAATATTATTATTTATTCATGTTATGCTATTGGTTATTTTATTATTTTTTTATGAATATTATGTTGATTTTATGTTTACATGTATATAATATAACTTTTAACGTTATATTTAATATTGTTATTTATTGTGATTGATTATTATTATTTTTTAATATATAAAATAATATGATTATATTTATTATTTTAAATAATTGTATTAAAAAATAATAAATAAATAGTGTATATGTTGATAATGTGTTTAGTGAGGAGTCAAGTTTCTGCTAGGGTTTAACCAATAGGTTTATCTTGGTTCAACTAGATATGGAACCTCGGGGGACAAGTGAACTTCATCCTTCAAATCTAATATCTAAGGATATGGAAGAGGCACTCATTCATTCACCCAAGGATATCACTCAAATGATGAGGTGCAAACACAAAAGGACCTAAAGGCCAAATCCAGTACGTATGTCAACGTGGAAGATCCACTACATGCAGACAAAGCACAACCCAAATACAAACCAAGGATATGCATTCCCAAAGCAACATACATGCCTAGAAATGAGATTAAATGAGAAAGAGTTCGAGGATATGTGTAATTGTAAGGTACCATATGTATTATAATTATGCAGAAATATAAATATTGTAGCAAATACGAGTGAAACAACAAAATATAGAGAATCACAATACCAAAAATGATACCTTTTATTGATAGAAATCCAAGTTCACTTGCCTCTTCGAGGGGGGAACCTTGAACATAGTACCTCTTTATTACAATAATTCTCAAGACAACCCTTATCATGACTTGTACTCTTATTTATACTAAATCTACCTTCTAAAGAACATTCTAGAGGAAGATCTTTCTAGAAGCAAAAGTTTATATTAAGTCTTCTCAGATTATACTTGTTTATATTATTAAATATGAATTATTAACTAATGTCGAACTTTATTACTTGGAAAATATATTATTCTACATACGTGAGAGGTTAGGTAGGTTAGGTCCGTATGTTAAGAACCAAACATCAATATAGCATAGAAAAACCTCAGGAAAAGTACTCAACGCCTTGAAAAAGAGATAATTTCAGATAATAAGCCTCTTCGAGGGGGAAACCTCCTTTTACCCCACTTAAATGTTCAATTCCAAGAT
>ML783722.1:240224-252970 GCA_009831015.1 Picea engelmannii
TAACACAAACTCATACATTTCTATGCATTATCATCATGTAATTGCATACTATCATCATTTCAATTTGGTATCCCTGTACCGATAATTTAATATCAAAGTTTTCCAGTTAGAAATAGATCTCATAATATCCCATAATTCAATTTTGACACCCATTCATAAGATTATCATTTACCCAAAATAGATTGCATCATATCGACATCATCCTAATAGAATTTAAACATTCATTAAATTCACATTCTCACAATATGTTGCATCATATACATCATCATTAATAACATTTAAACATTCGTAAAATTTACATTCACATAATAGATCACATTACATACATCATCATCAATAGCATTTAATCATTCATAAAAGTTCATACATTTAAAGTTTAGGTGTATCACTTAATAGTTTCATTGTGACTAGAAAATAAAGTATATAGGCCTTAGGTAATCCTGGCTGTCTAAGTCAAAAGGTGGTGTTACATACACCCAACCTTCGAGAAACATGTTCTCGAGGTGGTCAAAACAAGTGAGGGATAGTCTCTCTGTAGTCTCTCGGCATCTTCCCAAGTAGCAGATCCTGGACTATACTTGTCCCACTGGACCTTAACTTGGTCTACCAGACGGTTCCTGAGTTGTCGGCCTCTACGATCCAATATGCGTAATGGTTCTACAGTGAGGGTGCCCATGTTCGATACCTACAGTTCCTTCCAATTTAGTTTATGTGATTCATCAGCAACATAATGACGTAAAATAGATACATGAAATACATTATGAGTTTTATGCAAGTGGGGTGGCAGTACGAGACGATATGCAATGGGTCCAATTTTCTCTTGAATCCTGAATGGTCCTATAAATCGAGGTGACAATTTTGTCCCCTTCCCAAACCGTATTGTACTCTTATTATGCCTGATACAAATGAAAACTTGGTCTCCCAATTCATAACTTCGGTTGGTCTTGTGTGCATTCGCATAGCTTTTCCACCTATTATGTGCTTCCTTTAGTCTCTACCTAATCTGAATCACCTGTTCCTCCATCTCTTGAATCAATTATGGCCCGACTGTTACTCGGTCTTCTAGTCTATCCCAACTCAATGGCATTCTGCATGGCCTTCCATACAAAGCTTCGTAGGGTGGCATTCCAATGGAGCTATGAAAACTGTTATTGTAGGCAAACTCTATCAAATCTAGGTACTTCTCCCACTAGGTTTGATTATCCATGACATATTTCCTAAGCATGTATTCCATGACTTGATTTACTCTCTCAGTTTTCCCATCTATTTCAGGATGATAAGTTGTGCTTCAGTTCAACTGAGTCCCCAACGCTGACTGCAAACTTGTCCAAAACCTAGAAGTGAATCTGGAGTCCCTATCTGAAATGATCTTCTTAGGTATCCCGTGCAAACGGATAACCTCACTTACAAACACACGTGCCATGTCAGTGACATTGTAAGTGTCTCTAACCGGAATAAAATGAGCACTCTTGGTTAACTTATCCACTATCACAAGGATGGCATTGTGTCTATGAGATGTGAGCAGAAACCCTACAACAAAATCCAGAGAAATGAATTCTCATTTGGACATAGGAACATCATGTGGTTTTAGGAGGCCTGCCGGGTGATGGTGTTCGGATTTCACTTGTTGACACTCTAGGCACTTAGCGATGAAATGGAATACAACGCGCTTCATGCCTACCTAGAAGAACAACTTCCTCATGTCTGTGTACATATTCTTCACACCCAGATGTGCACAATAAAGTGTTCTATGGGCTTCCTTCAGTATGATGCTTCAAATATCCCCATTCTCAGGGATGTACATCCTTCCTTGATATCTTAACAGTCCATCTGCTTCCAGACTATATCCTTCATACTTTGGATCTAACTGCCTCCCGCTCTGGAGGTTTGAAGTAACCTTTAAATACCAACTGTCTCCTTGGAGTTATGTCAACACATGTTCCCTCAGATTGACCTTTAAGGGTACCAAGGAGAAGATACGTGGTCTCCTATTCAAGACATCTGCAACCACATTTTCCTTTCCCTTGATGTACGAAATACCAAAATCGTACTCACTCATAAAATCACTCCATCGCCTTTTCCCGGCATTCAGATCTCTTTGAGTGAAGAGATGTTTTAAACTTTGATGGTCCGTTTTGAGCTCGAAGTTTCGCCCCACAAGATAGTGCCTCCAAATTTTCAGAGCTAGCATTACAGTTGCCAACTCTAAATCATGAGTCGCATATAGCTCTTCATATTTATTAAACTTCCTTGACGCATAATCTATCACTCCTCCATCCTACATTAGCACGGCCCCCAACCCTTGCTTCGAGGCATCAGTGCAAACTGTGAAGTCCTTTTCCATATCCGACACTCGTAGAATTGGCGCACTGGTTAGTAACCTCTTAAGCTCAATGAATGCACTATCACATTCTTTTGTCCATTCATACTTGACCCCCTTGCATTGCAAAGTTGTGATGGGTTTCACTATTTTTTAGAATCCTTCTACAAATCTCCAGTAATAACCTGCTAGCCCCATGAAGCTTCTCACCTCATGGGCATTTTTCGGCACTGGCCACTCCATAATGGCCTTTACTTTTTCTGGGTTCACAGAGATTCCTTCACCGGAAATGATATGACCTAAATAGTGAATCTCTTTCTGGAAGAAGGAAAACTTTGACAACTTCCCATATAATTTGTTCTCTCTAAGGTAGGACAACACTACTCGTAGGTGTTCGTCATGTTCTCTTTCATTCTTGGAATAGATGAGGATGTCATCTAGAAATACTTGTACAAAACGATCTAAGTACTTCCGTAATATGACGTTCATGAGGCTCATGAATATTGCTGGCACATTGGTCAATCCGAAAGGTACTACAACAAAGTCGTAATGTCCAAACCGAGTTCAAAAGGCATTTTTTGGGATATCACCTTCCTTAATCCTTAACTGATGATACCCTGATCGCAAATCGATCTTTGAGAATATCGTTGCTCCTTTCATCTGATCGAAAAGGTCATCTATTCGTGGCATTGGGTACCTATTTTTCACAGTAGCGCGGTTCAAGTCCCTATAGTTTATACACAGTCGTAAGGATCCATCCTTCTTCTTTACAAAAATTACTGGTGTGCCCCAAGGTGAGACACTGGGCCTTATTATCCCTAAGTCCAATAACTCTTTCAATTGAATTTGCAATTCACAAAGTTCTGGCGCTGTCATCCAATACGAAGTCTTGGAGATTGGTTCTGCACTAGGTTTTAGCTCAGTAGTAAAATCAAGCTCCCTCTCAAGAGGTTACCCTGGTAACTCGTTCGGAAAAAAATCCTTAAATTCTGACAATACCGGGTACTGATCCAATGAGGGTCCCTTCCTTTCATTCACTTCTTCCACTACATACAATCGACACCCTTATCTCAAGCATTGCTTAACCTTCATAGTTGATATAAAACATAATGACACTTTTCTCTGTACACCCTAGATCTCTACCGGTCTTCCTTCATCATCGACACAAAGCACCCTCTTTGAAAAACAATCTACTAAAGCTCAGTGAGTTGCTAACCAATCCATTCCAATGATTAGTTCATATGCCCCGAGAGCAGTGACGTATACCTTCAACCTGGTAGTACACACTCCCAGGTCTACTATACAATTATCAACACTAGGTCCTACCACTTGTTTTTCCCCCGAAGCCATCTCAACTTGTTTAAAGTCATCGTCCTCGTAGGCTACCAATCCACTCTTTTATAATGCAGATGGTGAAATGAAACTATCTGTCGCACCAGAATCAAATAAAATCATAACATTGATATGATTTAGCGTACCTGATGACTCCACCCCCGCGGATTGATGTTCGGCCTGACGATTATTAACCGCTGCGTAAATCTGGTGGCTGCTAATTGCTCTCCCCATCGGTGCCTTTCCTTCTCTATGCACGAACCCTGATTGTAACTCTGGGCAGTCACGCTGGTAATGGGGTCTTCCTCACCCCCAACAGGTAATATGAGATTGAACCTGTGCACTGTTATGTGACTGTCTCTAAAATGAGTTCCTTCCCTTGGAACCCCTGCCCCTACTAGCTGTTCCCTGAGATGGTCGTGGGTCTGTTTGCGTTGTTGGCAATGAATGAGATGCTACACTTGTTTCCGTTGAAATCCTTGCGGCTACTATCCTTGGCACGACTCTGTTACCATATGGTGATGGCCTTGAGCCCCCACCCCTAGGAAATGTCCTCAGGGCCTTCCCTACGAATCCAGGACGATGCAGAAATGTCGTTCTTGTACCCCCGGTTAAGTTCATGTGTTCCTCCACATAACGCGCATTTTCCACCACTTTCGCTACTGAAGACGGTTTCCACATCCGCACCATAGCTCTTATCTTAGGGTTCAATCCATAGACGAAGCGCTCTGCCTGTCATTGGTCATTATCCATATACGAAACATATTTGACCAGTTCCATAAATTTGATCTCATATTCTTCTATAGTTTTGTTTCCCTGTACTAAGGCATGAAATTCCCCTACCTGTTGTTCCTCGTAGTATGCTGGTAGATATTTCCTTCGGAACCTCTCCTCGAAAAGTTCCCAAGATACTGTGTTTGGGGTAAGGTGCAGTTGTCTTTCTAGGTTGCCCCACCAGTTCAAGGCGCTATCTCTTAACCGAAAAATGACGATCTTTGCCTTTCAGTTGGACGCATAGTCCCTTAAGGAAAAACACCTTGTCATGCCTTCCAACCATGCTTCCACGCGTTCACTGGCACGACCCCCGACAAACTCCAAAAGTTTGATCTTCTGCAATTCTCGCGTGATGTCTTCGGGTGGAGGTCCTCCCCTGAATCCCTTGACACTTCTGAATTACCCGTTCAAGATGGTGGGGGTTCCACTTCAATCCCTGTAGGTTGTCTCCCCTTTAAAGTCTCATTAATGGCTTCCAACGAGTGTAGTATGAGAGCTAGTTCTAGTGATGGTGGTGGTGGCACTGGTGGTGTTGGCGGTGCTTGCAACGACGCTACCCTGCCTCGACTCCGTTGAGTCCTGACCATCCTGTATGCTTTAACCTGCATCACCCAAATTTGTCAGGGTGAGTTCAAGCACGTTTCAATTTGGTGCTACTCAAACTAGAAACATGGTTAGGCATAAGTTTTCTTTACTTGTCTGTAAACATACATTACTCCTTTAGGGGATTGGCTAGGTTAGGATTAGGATTAAGCGTCTAAGCTTGATTTCTTCACCCCTATGAAAAAATAAACTATTGGTTTCCTTGCCTTGTAGCTACTCTAGCCTTGCACCATACTCTCCAATTCCTATGCTTACTCTCCTAGTGCATATGTCACCTCCTTCCCGCTTGTCCTAGTCTAAGTCCTTTTAACTTTTCCCTTACAACTAAATATCCTCCGATGCTTGACTCAGGAGATTTTCCTTGGCGCGTACTGTTGGCGTTGTCGATTGCTGCATTGAGATTTAACGTTGACTTTGACTGGTGGAATGGAGTGGAGGGACTTGGCGCTCGGCTCGACGAATTGTGTGTACGGTCTCGTGAGCCTGACGCTTGGACAATCGGAGTTTATACTTGGGATACAAAGATCAACGGCCATGATTTATTCCATAAACTGAAACAATAGCTTCTACTTGAATGCAGAAAACTCAATAATTTCTTTTAATTCAGCACATACGCATGTTAAATTTATCAATGAATAATAATTTCATAACAGAATAAAACAAATACGTAATTTAAAATACTTTGGTCTGATGATAACCCTCCTCTTGTCTTGTTGACCTTCCTGCTGCTGCCTTGCCCAGCTTGAAGCCACAGACCAACTCTACTCAAACCGTGTTTCCACCCTGCCAACTAGGACAACTTCCTAGCTCCAGGATACCATATGGATATCCTGGCCCCCGTGCCCAAAACCTCCAGCAAACCGGTGCCCCCTGTACTAATCCTTCCCGACTAAAGAACTCAACTCCCCTCTGCAAATCCAAGAGAACCCTCAAAATAAAAATCCCCCTCCTCCTTTCGTAAGCCTCCTCATATCCTACTTCTCCTTTCCTTATCCCCAAATTCATTGTCTTATCCGATTATTAATGCTCCTTATCCAATTATTAATGTTCCTTATCCATTTATTAATGCTCCTTATCCCCTGCGTATACGTAATCCTCTAATTTAAACAATTAAATTTATTAACCCTTTTAAATTTAATACCCATGTCAATGAATGTAACAGGTAATTAATTAATCAATTAATTAATCAAATTATAGCAATTCAATAATTAATAAATATTTAATTAGATCATTATACCAATCTTTGTTTAATTAATAACATGTTAGAAAAATTAATTACCTAATAATTTTTTACTTAATAATCCCTAAACATATATTCTACTAGGGTTGTTACACTTGGTGCATGTGTCCTAAATTTCAATCCCTTAATAAAATCACTGTCAAAGAAAAATTTCTCGTTCCTGTCATTGATGATCTCTTGGATGAATTAATTGGTGCCCAGTTCTTTACTAAACTTGATCTTCGTTCTAGCTACCACTAGATACGTATGAAGGAGGTTGACATCCCTAAGACTACATTTCAAACTCATGAGGGCCACTATGAGTTATTGTTCATGTGCTTTGTCTTGTGTAATGCTCCCTCCACTTTCCAAAGCCTCGTGAATCATGTCTTCTGTCATTTTGTCTTAGTTTTATTTGGTGATATTCTCATCTATAGTAAATCCTGGACAACCCATCTTTCTCATGTGGATAAAGTTATTAATCTACTCTCTCAGCAACAACTTTTCCTCAAAACAATCTAAATGTGCTTTGGGAGCCTCAAAAGTCGAGTAATTGCATCATATTTTTGGCAAGGTAGGTGTCAGGGTGGATCCTAAGTAAATTAAATCTATGCAGGATTGGCCTCACTCCAAGACTCTCAAAATATTGTGTGGTTTTATAGGATTAACATGATACTATCTCAATTTTATTAAGAACTATGGAAAGATTGCGTCGCCTCTCACTTCTCTCCTTGAAAATAATTCTTTCATGTGGACTCTCACAACTGATCAATAATTTCAATCCTTAAAAGAAATTATGTGCACCACTCTTGTCCTATCCGTTCCTGATTTCACAAAGACCTTTTTCCTGGAATGTGATGCTTCTCGGAGAGGAATTGGAGCATTATGTATGAAAAATGGTTGGCATTTGGCCTTTACCAGCAAACAATTGTCACAATGATATTTGATCTAATCAATTTATGAAAAGGAAATGTTGGATATTTTCATGTAGGGGACCTCTGGTGCCCTTATATATTAGGGAAATGTTTCCAAATTAAGACACGTCATTAGAGCCTCAATTATTTTATAGATCAACATCCTTCATCTCCGATGCAACAAAAATGGGTGACTAAGCTATTTGGATATGATTTTGAGATCACTTACAAGAAAGGCAAAGACAATGTGGTTGCTAATGCTCTTTTAAGAAAATATGAAGATGAAGGGTCCATTTTTTCCCTCTCCTTCATTGTACCAGATTGGATACAAGTTATTTGCCAGGAATTGCTACAAGATCCCAAAAGTTCACATCTGATTAAACAATTGCAATCCAATTCTCCATTTTCCCCAGGGTACTCTTGGCACAATTATGAGCTTCACTACAAAGGCCATCTGTATTTAAGTAAATAGTCACAACTTAAATACACTGTGCTTTCTAAGCTTCATGCTGCACTCACATCGGGTCACTTAGGGTTTACCGAAACCTATGATTGGGTCAAACGTTATTTTTTCTGGGATGGTATGAAACATGATGTTCATACTTTTATGGTGGAATCTAATGTTTGTCTATGAAAAAAGGGAGAAACAGTCAAAGCTCCTATAACACTACAACCATTGTCGATTCCATCTACCATTTGGAGGGATATCTCTATGGATTGCATTGTTGGATTACCTAAATTGGACAATAATTCAGTCATCATGGTGGTAGTTGATCGTCTTTCTAAGTATGTTCATTTTTGTTCTCTTTAGCACCCATTTACCACCTCCATTATGGCTCAACTTTTCATGGATCATGTCTTCAATATTCATGGCATGCCTCGTTTGATTTTTTCTAATCGAGATCCCAGTTTCACCAGCAATTTTTGGCAAGAAATATTCAGGATACAGGGCACCCAATTTCATCTTAGTGCTACCTATCATCCCTAGACTCATGGTCAAACTGAAGTTTTCAACAAGTGTTTGGAAACATATTTGAGGAATTTTTCATTTAAAAGAAAAAATCAGTGGGCTTGATGGTTACCATTATCTAAATGGTGGTACAACACTTCTTACCATGCAAATACTCACATGACTTCGTTTAAGTAGTATATGGATAAAATCCACTTTCATTTATCTCATACATGCTCGGTGTCTCAAAGGTCTAGGCAGTTGACCAAACTCTTACAGTTCGTGAGGCTATTCTCTGTACCCTCAAAGCAAATTTGGTCATGGCTCAAAATTTCATAAATAAACAAGAAGATCAAGGGTGCTCTTAACATCAATTTGTTGGAGGAGACCAAGTGTTTCTTCTACTACAAACTTATAAGCAAACTTCCCTCAAGGTTGAACATTGTCAGAAACGAGCGCCCGAATTTTATGGTCCTTATACAATTATCAAGTGCCTGGGTTAGGTGGCCTATCAATTATATTTCCCCAGTCATTCTAATATCCATCCTCTTTTTCATTTGTCCTGCATAAAGAAGGTGATTGGAAATAAGTTCCAAACTCAAACCAGCCTCCCCGAGTTGGATGAAGAAGGATCCATCTGGTTTCATCCACAAGAAGTGTTGGAACAACATGAGAATCATCTCCATCGACAAACCATCAAGGAAGTGTTATTATAGTGTAAATATACAACTCCAACAAATTCCACATGGGATTCAACTACCATTCTGCACCAATTTCCTCATCTCAAGCCTTGAGGATTGTTGGGTACCACTTTTGATGTTCATTTCCACCATATAACCTATGTTTTACCTCCATTTCCCTCTCATATCTCTCACACTCCCTCCATATTTTCTTCATATTGATCATCTCAGGTACATTTTTTATTTACTTTTTATGATTTAAATTTTGCAAAATTTAGACATTAAAATTAAATTTTTAGTAGAAATTACAGGATGTTGCAACTTCTCATAATAGCTGCATGGTTCATATAGTTGTAGGACACATGGGTGGGTTATGAGACATGTGGCATGATCCTTGATCAAAATGAATGGAAAAATTACTATTCTCTTCCCAAGAAATCCCTTACATGTGCCTGGTCAATGTTGGTCAAACTAGGCCACTTCAGTAGAATATGCCATGTTTTTAGCACATAATTTGGCCAATTTTGAGATTCCCTGGGATTTTCACTAATTTTGTGGATCTAAGAGATGAGTTCGACCTTATTAGAGTAAATAATGGATCTTATCAACTGATCAACAATTATTTTAGCATTTGTGGTTATGAACACTTTTATAAAAATCCTAAGACATGGATTGTTAGCAATACTTTTTATTAATAAGATTTGCACACTTGGAGCTTTAGAGATCATATTTGTGTGAATGAATTGAATGTGTTTTCTTCATCAGTCTATGTTATTAGCATATTTCTTTTAGATGGTTCTATTTCAAGCGTGCAAGCAAAGCGTTGGAGGGCCCCATTGTCAAGCTTCTGCACTCAATTTCTAGTGTTTCATTGTTGTAACATTGGTATGTTTATTTTATGTTTATTGTATTTAACTATAATGTTTTTAAATTTTTATTTTCAGTAGAAGTACTTGACAAACTTGATTGTTAAAAGTTTTGGTGAAATACTATGAAAATACCTTCCGTAAAGAAGCTTGGTTTTCCTACTACAACAATTAAGTTTTGTTAAGTATGTCATTTAGTGAACCACATTGATTGCTAAGTTTTATAGAACACTATGAAATGAACTCTTGTAAAGGAGTTTAGTTTCCTTTTACTTACAACAACTAAGTCTTGTTAAGTGTGTTTATTTCAAGAAAGTGTGTTTATCTTCAATGCAAGTGTGTTTAAATCTCATGCAAGTTTGATTCATTTGATTCAAAAATAGTTTAGATCTAAATTCCATATACATTGGTGTGCTTCAAAATTCTATGAACTCTGAATTAATATTAAAATATATGTTCTAATTTACAATGGTATATTGGAACAACATTGGTGTTCTTCAAAGTTCTACGAAATCCAGATTGATATTAAAATATATGTTCTAATTTACAATAGTAGATTGGACAAACATTTTTGGCATTGTTGTCGTGGAACCACATTTTGATAGAGCTAGTTTAGAAGTTTAAAACAAAACCCCCCAACCACTAAAAAAAAACACCTCCAACTACTAATCCATTTGCAAGGCAAGACCTATCAAACTTAAAAAAAAAATACGATGCTAAAGAATTTATTTAGAAAGGAGGGTATGCCACCATAAGGATATTCTTAAATTCTTATCAACAATTTAGAATTGTCACTAGTGATGAAAGTTTATTTCAAAATATAGAAGAGGAGAAATCCATCTATGAAGAGGATCCACAAGAGGAGAACCTAGAATATTTTTCTGATTATCATTGTAAAGAGGACAAAGATTCATTGGCCACATCTGATGAAGATCAAACATTAGAGCCAGATATTGAAGAATTTATTTCATATCTATCACAAGATCCCTTTTGCATTCATGAATGTAATGAGCAAATTTTAGAAGAACTTTATGGTGTGACAACAAAAGCAAGCCAAGGAGACAAATATCACATTGAAACTTGGTTCCAAATAGTCACGAGGACACAATACCACTCTATTTTTTTACATTTCTTGGCATCAAATTTGAATGAACAATTGATCTCTCATGTCCAAGCATTCATTAAGGTATATTACTCAAACTTAGATATGGGTTTACTTATGATCTTGTTATGCAAATGGATGCATTGTAAATTCTCTTATACTTGAGGGAATTCTTTCTTTTTCCAAATAGAATAGGATAATATAGAGGAATAAATGAATAATAATAAAAGAAATTGCATAATAGAGTTAGTTCAATATTGCAGGAATAAAACTTATTTTGAGAGGATTTTATGACAAAATGTAGTCGGGACAATCCTGTTTTGGAGGCCCATATTTGATCACATTTAAAAGTTTCTTCTACACAAATTGTCCCTTTAAAAATAGTTTCTAACCCATTTTTAATTTTTCAAATTGGATCTGAAACGGAAAAAGAAATGGCCAAAATAGTTACTAGGTCTCAAGTAGAAAATTCACGAACAAAGTTAGTACAATCATAATTTGAGGGATTTAGTGGGAATATTTTCACAAGATGTTAATATGGGATATACACATTAGAATCTAGTTTTCAATTAAATTTGAATCACCTCAATCTGACATCATATGGAAATTTTATGCTCAAATTACTAATTGCTTGTAATAAAATCTGCATTGTGACAATGCTACATATTGACTATTCATTGACATATTTCACATATAAAATAATATTATATTAAAAACATACTTATAAGTTAGGTATATATTCAAGTCTATTTTAATCCACAATTTGAATCGTCCCATTTGGATTTCATATGAAAACGTTATGCCACATTTAGTAACTGCATGTCTTAAAACCAACATGGTGAAACTTTGCCCCCTAGGTCTGTTCATCAATGGATTTGAGAGATCAAATAAATATAAATTAAAAACGTATTTGTAATTAAGGTACCTACATGAGTATAAATTAATCTCCAAGTGGAATCACATCAATCCATACTTTAATGAAAACGTTATGCTCAAATTAGCTCAAATTAGTGATTGTTGGTCTAGAAAGCATTTCACAAACACCTACATCAAGCAGGTTGTTCCTTGGTATGTTTGACACATCCTTTAAACTCACTTTGAATTTTTTTTTTTGGTATGTTTGACACATCCTTTAAACTCACTTTGAATTTTTTTTTTTACTAGAAGTATCCCTGTGAATCCACTTCAATATATATTTTGAATCACTTCAAAAATATATAAAACTAATATTTTTTGAACAAGATACCGCAAGGAGGTTTAAGTTGGCCACCACTTCTCAGCAGGTAAATAAATGCATTTTCTTCTTTGTTGATATTCATTGGATTTATTTTACTTTTGATTTTTTTTTTTAAGTATTGGATGTAGAGAGACTGTACACCTCTCTTCCTCCATCATCTCACATTTTATTGCAAGACAAATAATGAGATTTTACAGGTCAAGCAAGGATCCAGAAGGTGAAATCTATGAACCAGTGAATTTCAAAGTCTAAGTTTTGGAAATTAATACATGAGAGTATGAAATATTAAAGTTAAGCAAAGTGGAATATAATATGACATTGAGTTCATCAAAGAAGCTCAAAATCGTTGGAGCTTGCTTTAAAAACCTTCCAGTGGATGACCGACAAATATGTGAAGATGAATTGAGAACAAGGAAAAAGATATGAAGTCAATAGTCAAAAGAAGAACTCAAGTTCCATATCATGTCAAAGTAACATCAAGTAAGCCTCTCAAAAATTCTACCATTCATAATTTTATTCATCAACCTTTCTCTATGCTAGTTTCCTTCTTCCAAGATTCATGTTGAAGTCCAAATTTCTATCTATTCATCCATCTCACGTTTTCTTATTCATCTCACTTTCCATCCATCTGTTTACCATCATTTCTTACTCACTTTCCATCCATCAGTTTACCATCACCCCCTCTTCCATCCAACGATTACAATATATATATATATATATATATATATATATATATATATATATATATAA
>ML783722.1:252981-316831 GCA_009831015.1 Picea engelmannii
AATAATAATAATAATAATAAAAAATAAAAATAAATAAATAAGAGGTTTAGTTGTGAAAAAACAGGATGTTGCCACAATATAAATCTGAATTCTCATCGAAAAACCAAGTAAAATTGGCCAATGATAATTCTAAATAAAAAGACCTATTGATGACTTTTTCTTTCTGAATTTTTGAATAAAGAAAAGTTTTTGTATTCTCTCTCCTTATATTGGTAGCAAGCATTTTGTTTTTACCTACAAGCAAAAGACAATAAAAGATTTGTATCTACATAAGACCTGAGGACAAGTCTATAAATAAGGTAGAGGGAGGAAGTGTAAAATTTTTGAGTTTTGAGACCCTTCTGAAGATTTTTAAAAAGCATTCTATAGACATCAGGACAACCTTTTGAAGAAATTGAAGTTTCAAAGAAACATCTTATCTAGCAGAGGGACCTGAAATTTTACTTCAACAAAATATTCTAGCAGAGGGACTTGTAGTCTATTCCAGCAGAAGGACCTGAAAGCACTTCAATAAAAGTAATTTGTCATATTATAATTGCAGCTTCAATGAGAGATATTGAAAACTTGAAGATTTTGAAGACTACAACAACTCCAAATTCAGTGAAAGACAATGTCGTGGACGAGAGATATTGAAAACTTGAAGATTTTAAAGACTACGACAACTCCAAATTCAGTGAAAGACAATGTCGTGGACTTGACTATTAGGCAACTTCTCCAACAAGAAGAAGAAATATGTCCAAATCTATGACAAGGCATAAGAAAAAAGGAGCAACTTAAAGTTTGTAAAAAAAAAAATTATTTTTAATGTTTTTAACTTTTGCAATTCTTCATTTAAAGATTTAAAGTAGTGATAAAGTACCTATTTCTATCCTCATTTCCTTCCACTCATTACCTTACATTCATAACCTTGAAATTTTAATTCCGTTCCCTTTATAGTCCATCTCTTAAAAATCCATAAAATATCCATTTACTCCACACGCCCCAATCCCATCTTCATAGCATCAGAAAAATAGTATTTAAGTCATCCATCAAAGGGAGGAATAAGGGGAAGAATGTCAAAATGATCACGACATTGGTACTCTATTTTAAGCTGCTTTAGGGAAGAAAAAAGGGCAGCCTAAACAACAGAGTTAATCAATGATTTATCCTCTTTAAAAGAATCTCAAAGAGTATCCATGTAGTAGATCTAAGCAAGACCTAAATCATAGCAAAATTGGGAGGAGAACTGAGGAAGGCATAAACCATATAAAAATTAAGGAAGGCATAAATCATAGCAAAATTGGGAGGAGAACTGAGGAAGGCATAAACCATAGAAAAATTTGGAGGAGAGTATCCATGTAGTAGATCTAAGGAAGGCATAAACCATAGAAAAATTGGGAGGAGAACTGAGAAATAAATTCTTGTCAAAATAGGGTATTGAAAGTGAACGAATCTTTGTTCACAAGCTAGGTTTAAAAGGGAGTCATAACAACTAATTTTCAAAGAAATTTAAAGAAGAGTTTCCGATATCAAGAAATGCAATATAAAGTCTGAAGAAACACTTTTAGTAAAAGTTATAAAATGTTATAGGGCATATTAAAATCATTTTTTTATGTTGAAAAGGCCATCTACAACCATATATGCGCTCTTCTTGATATAAAAAATTCCAAATTCAAAAACTGATCATCCTTACCCTGTTTTACATTCATTATATTCATATTTGATGTTGAAAACCATGCATTGCACTTATATAAAAAATTCCAAATTCAAAAAATGATCAACCTTACCTTGTTTTACATTCATTATATTCATATTTGATGTTGAAAACCATGCATTGTACTTATTTCATTCCTATGATAACCAGGAATTGCCTCTTATTATGTTTTAAAACCCTCATCCACATTCACTTCAACACACTCTAGTACTATTTAAATCTCCATGATTTATCTCACCTTGAAGCATTGTTGAAGAGTTGTGTATTTATGAGATTTGAACCCTTGATGCCCCATGACTTCATTTGATATCTCTACGTATATTTCCACACTATCGTCAGCAATGATTTCTCCCACATTCTCCTCATCAATACATATCAACGCATTTCATCCTTTGCCTATGCATAAAACACTACCTTACATAAATTTGTATGTTAACAATTTCATTTGTTAAACATACAAATTCCATTCCCTACGCTAAATAAAAACATAATCAAACGAATGAAGGAGTAACTCGAGATTTGAGATATTGAGCAACTCGAATCAGGGAATAAGAGGTCGAATTCAATTAGGAATCTTTTAGGAAAGGTAAGATTACGAATTTTGAGGAGAAAACTATCTCGCTGGCACGATTTCGACTTTCATTGAGCATTTTAAAAACATAAAGGATTATTCTAAGAGAAAATTGTATTTTCAAGTGGAATTCAAGAAAGATTCAAATCAAGGAAGAGAAATAAACAGAGCTAGGGTTCAACAAGTATTGATTTTCTATCAAAAATTAATCTTTGGTATCATTTCCTATATGTCAAAGAATTTTTTTTTAAGAAGGAAAGTAAAAACTTTGTTTTGAAACAAAAATTTAAAAAAACAATGTTGAACATAGATAGAATTTAAACAGGTCATCAAGAAATTTTTGCAAGAAGGGAAGGGTTTGGAAATTGTAAAATGGTTTATAGGTTTGAACTAGAAATTTTTTATTCAACCATAGTTCACAAATATTCTCTAGAATTTCTTTTGAAAAACACCAATGGATCTCATTCTTTGAAAAAATTGATGGGCATTGTGAGGAAGTTAGCATGAAGTTTTCGTTCTCTTTTGATGGTGAGAGGGCCACAGTGGGTAACCTCACCATCATATTATCCGATGACATCATTGCACAAGTAACTGGACTACCTCAACGAGAAGAGAGATACTTTAAAAGTAAACAGATTAAAGAATTTTTTTGGATCCCATTTATATCCAGATCTAGGGCATCATCTCTAAACTGGAAGAAAGGGATTCCAAGGAGTTGGTTGATTCATCCTTGGGATGAGATGACTTATATTGTCCAGAAATTCATCACTTGTGAGGTGATATTTAGCATTATATACTTATATCAAATCAAGCTTTTGGAGAATTTAAGAGATGATTGTGAAATCAACATGCCCTACTACCTACTACAAAGTCTTTCTAAAATGGCTAAAGGTGTCCAAAAAAAGACAAAAACACAAAAAAAAAACTTTTATCATCATGGCATCATCAAAATGATTGTTACACATGAGTTACAAAAGAAAAATATTTCAAGGCAACAGTTCGTATTCAGTAATGGCTTTGAAACAATAAAAGAAGACCTAAGGGAGGAACAAATCTTGCTTATAAGTGATAATGAGTAAGAGGTACAAACCTTGAAGGCGATAAGCTCAAAACAACCTATTGGGAGAGAAAAACAAGAAATGTGTTGAAAAGAGAGGAGGAACTTAAAAAAAAAGATAATATTTTCACCACTTATGTAAGGAGGTCCAGAAAATGCCAACATGTCCAAAGAGGATAGTCAACAGAAAAGGATGATGAAGCTCAGAAAGATCAATATGATTTCCTTCAAACTTTAAAGGAGTAAGAAGAGAGGAATAAGGATGAGGTGGAGATGCCATATGATCTTCCTATTGATGAAAAACTTCAGAATCTCCAAAGGAAACAAAAGACAAGGAACCTTCAAAGAAAAGCAAGAAGATTAAGATGTTGAAAAGAACTATGAAAGAGTTGGAGGTGCTTGATGAGTACCTTAAAAAGAATAATGAAATTCTAAAGTTTCAAATCGAGAAAACCCATGAGGAAAATAAAATATTAAAGAAGAACATAAAACTTCAAATACAAAAAAATTCCATTTCCAAGAAAACATACAAATGGTTTTAGCAGAAGAAAGCATTAAAAGAAAAGTACCAAAGATTGAAAGTTATTCATACTGCTCAAGCTAATATGGAAATATTTTTACAGGAAGCAGAGGTGGAAGAACATGATTAACATCATATCAAAGACAATTTTGTGCTTGAGGACATGCAATATCTTCCTCTTGGGGGAGATGTTGGGTACCACTTTTGAAGTTCATTTCCACCATATAAACTATGTTTTACCTCCATTTTCTTCTCGTATATCTCACATTCCCTCCATATTTTCTTCGAATCTATCAATCTCAGGTACATTTGTTATTTACTTTTTATGATTTGAATTTTTGCAAAATTTAGACATTAAAATTAATTGTTTAGTAGAAATTACAAGAAGTTGCAACTTCTCATAATAGCTCCATGGTTCATATACTTGTAGGAAGCCTGGGAAGATTCTAAGACATGTGGCATGATCCTTGATGTACATGTATGGAAAAATTCATATTCTCTTCCCAAGAAATCCCTCAAACATGTCTGGTCAACATTGGTCAAACTAAGCCACTTCAACAAAAAATGCCATGTTTTTAGCACATAATTTGGGATCTTTGAGATTTCTTGGGATTTTCACTAATTTTGTGGATCTAAGATATGAGTTAAACATTATTAGAGTAAATAATGGATCTTATCAACTGATCAAGAGTTATTTTAGAATTTGTGGTTATGAACTCTTTGAATAAATATCCTAAGACATTGATGGTTAGCAATACTTTTTATTAATATAATTTGCAGACTTGGAGCTTTGGAGATCAGATTTGTGTGAATGACTTTAATGTTTTTTCTTCATCAATCTATGTTGTTAGTAGATTTATTTTAGCTGGTTCTATTTCAAGTGTGCAAGCAAAGGATTGGATGGCCCCCATTGTCAATCTTGTGCACTCAATTTCTAGTGTTTCATAGTTGTAATAATGTTATGTTTATTTTATGTTTGTTGTAGTTAGCTTTACTTTTTTTAAATTCTTATTTTCATTAGAATTACTTGACAAACTTGATTGTTGAAAGTTTTGGTAAAATACTATGAAAAGACCTTCCATAAAGAAGCTTAGTTTTCCTACTACAAAAAATAAGTTTTGTTAAGTATATCATTTAATGGAATTGATTGATTTATAAGTTTTATAGAACACTATGAACTAACCTCTTGTAAAGGAGTTTAGTGTCCTTTTACTTGCAACAACTAAGTCTTGTTAAGTGTGTTTATTTCAAGCAAATGTTTTTATCTTCAATGCAAGTGTGTTTAAATATGTAACATATCCACTACCTAGATCAAACTTTTTCTTTTAGTTTTCAACAATGAGAATCCCCGAAGCTTGCATCAACGACATGCCAACCCTGAGCAACGGGTCTTTCATTCGCCTATGCAGCTTTCTATACCTAACTGTGGCATTTTCCTGATGACACCTTCAGGATTTCGAGGTTTTGTCCTCTCTAATGTCGAGGGTTCCTATGCCCTCAATTATTCGATTCCCGACGCACTCCAACTTCCACCAGTCCCCTCGGGCTAGTCTTTTGGGTCCATACGTCCTCCCTCTATGTGACCGCAGCCATACCTCCTCATCAGGGTTTTGACACTCGTGATGTCCCAACAATTTGGTTCACCGATCCCCGAATCTCGATACGCTCCTCTACTGCCTTAACCTCCCAGGCTAAGTCTTTAGTCCATGTGACCTCTATCTCACAAGACCGCAGCCTTGTCCCCCATCGGGGTTTTGGACTTTCCAATGTCGAAATGAAAACATCACCAGGACTCGCGATTCCTCGAATCCCGACGCGCCCTTGTGCACGCTATCTCTCCTAGCTAGGCTTCCTAGCTCACATGACCATGATCCATGTGACTGCAGTCTTAACCCTTGTCGGGGCTACGGGGTTTTCAATGCCAAAATGTATGGGCTCACGAGATTCCCGATCCTTTGAACCCCATCTTCCCGCTATGCTGACAGCTAGCCCCCATAATGGCGCTTCCTACTTCTCTAATATACTGACAGTTGGCTCCCACTCATCGGGGTTTCGAGCGTCGCGATTCCAAAATGCATAAACAAATTGTCGTCAGGATTCCCGATATCCTAATGACACAAACACCGATCAACAGCTTCCTGTCAGGACCTTCCCAACAACGCCGATTGCTGCCACGCGTCCTCTTCTGTTGGACGGTCCTAATCTCTCCGAGTTTTCGAGACTCGCGATGTCCCAATTCTTACGGCCTCAGGAATCTTGATTTCTCGATGTCGAATATCCCGACTCTCTACGGATTTCAGACACCTGTCTCCCTAAACGGACAGTTCAGATCTTGCAGGGGTTTTCACTTTGGACTTCCCCAAACTCCCGCCCACAGGATGTCGATATCCTAAATCCCGATAGCATACCTCGATCTCCACCACGTGTATCCTCAAACAGACGGTCCAGATCTTCCCGACGTTTCGAGACTTCTGATGTCCTGGACGCCTCGTTCCTAGGACTCGCGAAATGTCGAACTCGGACTCCCTGCGGATCTATGAAACGCATCCCAAGTGGATGGACAGTTCAGATCACTCCTCGCATTTTCAAGACTTGAAGTGTTTCGATTTTCTTGTTCTCGAGAATCCCGATACGCCGATGGTTGGGATCCCGATGGTGACCCTCAGACAGCTCCGGTCGGATCCGACAGCTGATGGGAAATTGGACCAAGATCCAACGGCTTAGATTGTCCCACCTTGTGCATTCCTCCACTACTTTGTGGATGTGGAAAGATCGATGGTCACAATGTTCTCCTGGGTCTTGGGATCTATGATCCCGATTTCCTCGTTGTTCACGAAGATAGAGGTAAAGAGGGGCAAGGTGTGTAACACCCTCGTTACTTCCGCCAATCTAATGGTCATGAATGGCTATGGGTCATCCAATGAGATCTCATTTTTCGATTTGTTACATATCCCTACACTGCTACCATGGAACCTTAAGAGGGTCATTCCTCCTCGTACAGGGTTAATAAGACTTACATGTTCAAGTCCTTTTTCTGGGTTCTTGGTGAGCCTTTCTAAGGAGGGAATCTCTGTGAAGAGATCTATACAGGGGCATTTCCGGGAATAGGTAATGGTAAACAGCTTCCCGAGAACGGGCTGGAATCCTAACATAGTTCGACTCATGCCTAATTAAATTCATTTCTCGACATAAGCCATGCGTGGTCTTTCTGTTACAAGCATATATCTAACATTACTTATCAAAACATTTCACAGACATTCTTGTACTGTAATTGTTCACCATTTCATAGTTTATGAACATATAAGTCAGCATATGAATTTCAAGATGCAATATGAACCAAACACTTATCAAAATAACTTCAGAAGTGGATGCGACTACTGAGAGGGGTGCTCGTTTCCACCCAACCGTAGGCATAGCGACTCCCAATGGATTTATCACTAGTCACTTTCGAGCTGAGACCACGATGCTGTGAGACTACGTCTCTCCGTCTACCAGTGACCAGGAGCGAAGGTTGCAATCCCCCCTCTCTGCTATCACTCACTCTGCGTAAAAAATGCCATAGTTCCCCTCACGTCTACCCTCTCAATCGTTTATGCCATACGCCTTATCCTCTCGCGAGGTTGCGTGTGGCACGATTACCCTCACGTTGGTCAGTCATGATGGCTCTACGGATAGGCGGTTCACCTCGCCATCCCTCATCAAGCCATCAACCTACCAGCCTGCAAGGCATTAAATTCAGGGCCAACGAGCCGCTTTTGGTTCTCCGGGCCAGTGGAGTCCAAATACGGTATTAATTCTTGGTGGAAGTTAACACCACCTTTTCAGGTGCCTTCCACCGCCATCGTGGTCTCTTTTTCTGCACATCCCCTCTCAACAGTCCTGCAATAAGTTCAGAATGTCATTCATATTTATGAGTTTTCCATAGTTCTTGGCCAGTCCAGTTATATTTACAAACTGGGGGAAACAGGGTGTTACAATTCCCTCCCCCTTAAAAGGAACATCGTCCTCGATGTTCTTATCTACTAACATGAATTGCATATACAGAAGTAAAAAAAATCGGATATGCCTATCTCATGGCATCTTCCATCTCCCATGTAGCCTCATCTGGGCCAAAATGTTTCCACTGCACCTTGACCTGTGCAATGGTTATGTTCCGGAGCGGGGTTTCCTTTATGTCCAATATGCATTGGGGTTCTGGTAGAAATTCTCCCTCCGGTTCCACTTGGTTCACAGACCAGTCAATTATATGATTAGCATCATGTACATATTTATTCAATAATGAAACATGGAAAACATTATGTGCTTTTACTGTGGGAGGAAGTGCTAGCCGATAGGCTACAGATCCAACTCTATCTAGAACCTGAAAGGGTCCACAATACTGGGGTGCAAATTTGGCACAGGCTCCCATTTTGAGGGAACTCCTTCTGGGCTTAATTCTGAGATACACGTGGTCTCCCACTTTGAACTCTCTTGGAGTTCTCTTTTGATCAGCATAACTTTTCTGTCGGTTCTGAGCGACCTTCAGATTTTGTTTTATTTGAGTCACTTGATGTTCCATATCTTTCAACATATCGGGTCCAATAGAAATCCTATTTACAGGGTTACTCCAGCTGACTGGAGTATTACATGGCCTACCATAGAGGACCTCGAAGGGACTCATCCTTAAGGATGCTTGGTAGTCGTTGATGTAGGCAAATTCTACCAATGGCAGGTAGTCTTCCCATTTCCTAGGTTGATGCATCAAATGCATCCTTAACATATCCTCTAATATTTGATTCACTCTTTCTGTTTGTCCGTCGGTTTAGGGGTGATAGGCGGTACTAAACAACAATTTGGTCTCTAAACCCGTCATTAGTTATTTCCAAAAGTTTGAAGTAAATTTTGTGTCTCTGTCAGATATTATCTCTTTCGGCATACCGTGCAGTCAGAACACCTCTTTCATGAAGATCTGGGCGATATCTATCGGCTTACAGGTCGATTTGACAGGGATGAATGAGTAGACTTGCTTAGTTTAACCACCACCACCATAATGGCATCATTTTGTTTGGTTGAAGTCGGTAATCCAGTGATAAAATCCATGGAGATGGTTTCCCATTTCCATTCTGGGATGGGTAAAGGGTGTAGTGGTCCTGCTGGGTGTCGATGTTCTGCTTTAACCTGTTGGCATTCTATGCATTGGGCCAAATATTTGGCTATGTCCCTCTTCAATCCATGCCAATAAAATTGTTTCCGGCTGGCAGTAATCATTTTCTGGTATCCTGGGTGACCGGTGTAGGGTCTTTTGTGTAGTTCATCCATGATGAACCTCTTCAAGTCATCACAATTGAAAAGGTACAGTCTATTTCTGTAAGTGAGCAGGCCTCCTTCAATCATCTGATAGCCTTCATATTTTACTCCAGTGGGTTCTTGCTGTAGGTACAGGGTCACATTTCGAACGAAGGGATCTGTTTCTTGTGCCTTCTTGACTCTGTTCTTGACATCTGTCTCGTAGGTACTTACTGCTGCCAGGTGAATCGTTCTCATGCTTCTGCTGAGGGCATCGACCACCTTATTCTCTTTTCCTTTAATGTGTTTGATTTCAAAATCAAATTCGCTAAGGAGGGCCATCCATCTGGTTTTTCTAGCATTAAGCTTTGGTTGGTCGAACAAATACCGTAATCCACAGTGATCTGTCATAAGCACAAATTTTCTTCCCAAGAGGTAATGCCTCCACATTTTTAAGGCATACACTATGGCAGCCAGTTCTAGATCATGAGTCACATAATTGACCTCGTGTTCATTCAATTTTCGAGATTCATAACAGATCACCTTTCCTTCCTGCATAAGGACTCCTCCGAGCCCTTCCTTACAGGCATCCATGGACACAAGGAAGTCAGCTTATGGGTCAGCGATTTTCAACACAGGTGCATGGGTTAGTAAATGTTTCAAGGTTTGAAATCTTTCTTCACATTGTTGTGTCCACAGGACTTTTGTTCCCTTCTTTTGGAGGGAAGTGATTGGGAAACTAATCCTGGAGAAATCTTTTATGAATCTTCTATAGTATCCCACCAATCCCATGGAGGATCTGATCTCTGAGACATCCTTTGGGGTAGGCCATTCCATGATAGACCTGAACTTGTCAGGATCTACTGCTACCCCTTCCTCGGACAGAACATGTCCCAAGTAGTGTATTTGCTTATGAAAGAAGTCACATTTACTAAATTTAGCATAGAGTTGATGCTCTCTTAGCGCTTGCAACACAAGCCTAAGATGCTCTTCATGTTCTTCTCTATTCTTAGAGTAGATTAATATGTCATCAATAAAAACTAGTACAAATTTATCTAAAAATTTACTGAGTACATTTTTCATTAAGCACATGAAAGTGGCAGGGGCATTGGTTAACCCAAATGGCACTACCACAAACTCATAGTGACCATACCGTGTCCAGAAAGTGGTTTTATGGATGTCCTCACCCTTAATTCGGACTTGATGGTATCCTGAACTCAAGTCAATCTTTGAGAAAACAGACGCGCCTCCCAACTGATCAAACAGATCATCGATCCTGGGCAAGGGGTATTTGTTCTTTATGGTTACTTTATTAAGTTGTCTGTAATCTATGCACAGTCTAAGGGTGCCATCTTTCTTTTTCACAAACATGATTGGTACTCCCCAGGGGGACACGCTGGGTCGAATATAACCCTTATCCATCATTTCTTTCAATTGTAATTTGAGTTCCACTAACTCAGGTGTGCTCATTCGGTAGGGTGTCCTGGACACCGACACTGCTCTTGGTGCAAGTTCTATTGAGAAGTCTATGTCTATTCTCGGAGGTAGACCCAGTACCTCTTCTGGAAACACATCTCTGTATTCTCTCAGTATAGGGTGATCATCGGGGCTTGTTTTAGCACCTTCGATTATTTTCAGTACCTGTATTGCATATAGGGGACATCCCTTTCGGCAATACTTTCTCATTTGCAGGGCTGATATTTGTCTCACCAAGACCGGTTTTCGGATCCCTTGGAGGGTTATCCTTTGTCCTTCTTTGTTCACACATTCTAAGGTTTTATGGTAACAGTCCAACTTGGCTTTATGGGCGGCCAACCAGTCCATACCAATCAACAGGTCGTATGATCCCAGGGGTAATACATTAAGGGTTGCTTGGGTGGGGAATTCACCCAACATTAATTGGCAGACTGGTATGACCTCTACTACCTTTCTTTTGGTGCCAGAGGCTAACTGTACCAACCATGGTTTAGTTTTCTTCTGTGGCTGTAGTTTACACTTATCAACAGCTCTAGAGGCTATATAACTCAAATTTGAACCAGGGTCAATCAAAACAGACACTAAATGGTTGAAAATCATACCTTCTATCTCCACCACTGAAGCTTGGTGGTCAGCTTGGTTATTATCCAAGGCTGCATAAATCTGTGGCATACTCCTTGCCACATCATTAACTGTGGTAGCTTCCTGAAGGTTATAGAATTTTCGATTGTTCTGTTGTCGGTGTGGACAGTCTCTCCGGAGATGCTCTCCTTTGCAATCCCATCATTTCAAAGGTTCTTTCTTTGGGTTATTCGTCTTTGCCGGTATAGGTCCAGAAGTTTTATTTCCATCCCCCGAGGGAAAGTTCTGTTGGAGTACACTCCGGGTTGGAAATTTCATTCTGTGGTTCTTCTTGTAGTTTTTCAATCCTGAGGATTTTCTCCCCTTCTTCTAAAATTTTGAACCACTCTTATGTTTCCAGTCTCCACGAGACTCTGCCTGATGTCCATATTGTTCATGATAATATGTTGCCTTTCGTATAGTGTCTTCTAAGGTCTTTGTCTTGTCGAATTCGATTCGGTCCCGGTTTTCTTTGGGTATCCCACTGATGAAGCGTTGTGCCTTTGCCTTCTCTGCTTTGATGTAGGGTACGTATCTCAATAAGTCAAGGAATTTGTTGACATATTCCTCCATAGTAAGTTGTCCCAGTTTGAGTTCATAGAACTCTTTAGCCTTCTCGTCGAAATACCTTTCCGAAAAATACTTCTTCCGGAAGTACTTCTCAAATCGTTTCCAAGACAGGTCCTCCTCGCGGACCCCTTTCATATTCTTAAGGTCTTCCCACCAGATGGAAGCTTTTCCGTTCAGATTGAAAATGGCCACTCGGGCCTTCAAATTTTTTGAAAAATTATGGACTCTGAAATATTTCTTCAGTCCAAGTAGCCAAGCCTCAGCTTCCTCTCCCTTCTTTATCTCTCCGTCGAAGGAGGGAGGTTTGGCCTTCTTGAATTCCTCAAATTTATGACTGTTGGAAGTCTTTTTCCTCTTTTATTTCTTTTGAGAATAGGAACTGGTCCTACCACTGGAAGAGCCTTCTGAATCACCGGCTTCCTTCTCAGTGGAGTCGCATGGCACTGGTCCTTTACCTCTGGGGTGGACCTTTCTTGATGTGCTTCTCCCAATATGGCCACTAACATGACCATGATTTTGCATCTCAGGTTCATGTTGCATTTTTTGTTGTAGGTCGGATAAGCTCTGCAGTAGAACTGCATTAATTTCGGTTTTCTTTTCTTGTTCTTGCATCATCCTTTCATTGTCGACCTTGCAGCTTTGCAACTCAACCATGAGACTCCTCACAGTCTCGGCTAGGTCTGGAGGGGTTCCTATTGCTCTTCTTTCGTTAGACTCTTCGTCTCTATTGTGGGAGCCTTCTCCCACCTCTTGGTGAGTCACCATACTCTGCGTCTGTAGATTCCCGCGATTGATTTTCCGCTTGAGTGAAAAGACAAACGTTGGCTATTAGTCAAGTGTTAAATTCATTTTTTTTTATAAATTGCGCGTAAATTCATAACTTCTTTCACTTGCATTCACAGTCGGGTTCTCATTTTCCAAGTTTTTAATCCTGGACAAGAGAGTTAAGTTAGGGGATTACTCCTCATAGGAGTGCTTCGAGCGAGGTTTATGCGTGACTAGTGCATGAACCCACTCAGGCCGAGTGTTGTAACCATGCTCTGATACCACTTTGTAACATATCCACTACCTAGATCAAACTTTTTCTTTTAGTTTTCGACAATGAGAATCCCCGATGCTTGCATCAACGACATGCCAACCCTGAGCAACAGGTATTTCATTCGCCTATGCGCCTTTCTATACCTAACCGTGGTATTTTCCTGATGACACCTTCTGGGTTTTGGGTTTTTGTACTCTCTAATGTCGAGGTTTCCTATTCCCTCGATTCTCCGATTCCTGGCGCACTCCAACTTCCACTAGTCCCCTCGGGATAGTCTTTTGGGTCCATACGTCCTCCCTCTATGTGACCGCAGCCATACCTCCTCATCAGGGTTTTGACACTCGTGATGTCCCAACAATTTGGTTCATCGATCCCCAAATCTCGATATGCTCCTCTACTGCCTTAGCCTCCTAGGCTAAGTCTTTAGTCCATGTGACCTCTATCTCACAAGACTGCAGCCTTGTTCCCCATCGGGGTTTCGGACTTTCCAATGTCAAAATGAAAACGTCCCCAGGACTCGCGATTCCTAGAATCCCGATGCGCCCTTGTGTGCACTAGCTCTCCTAGCTAGGCTTCCTATCTCACATGAACACGATCCCTGTGACTGCAGTCTTAACCCTCGTCGGGGCTACGAGGTTTTCAATGCCAAAATGTATGGGCTCACGGGATTCCCGATCCTTCGAACCCTATCTTCTCGCTATGCTGACAGCTGGCCCCCATAATGGCGCTTCCTACTTCTCTAATATACTGACAGTTGGCTCCCACTCATCAGGGTTTCGAGCGTCGCGATTCCAAAATGCATAAACAAATTGTCGTCAGGATTCCCGATATCCCGATGACACAAACGCCGATCAACAACTTCCTGTCAGGACCTTCCCGATGGCGTCGATTGCTTCCACGCGTCCTCTTCTGTTAGACGGTCCCAATCTCTCCGGGTTTTCAAGACTCGCGATGTCCCAATTCTTACAGCCTCAGGAATCCTGATTTCTCGATGCCGAATATCCCGAATCTCTACGGATTTCGGACACCTGTCTCCCTAAACGGACAGTTCAGATCTTGTCGGGGTTTTCACTTTGGACTTCCCCAAACTCCTGCCCACAGGAATGTCGATATCCTAAATCCCGATAGCATACCTCGATCTCCGCCACGTGTATCCTCAAACGGACGGTCCATATCTTCCCGACGTTTTGAGACTTTTGATGTCCTAGACGCCTCATTCCTAGGACTCGCAAAATGCCGGACTCCAACTCCCTGTGGATCTCTGACATGCGTCCCAAGTGGATGGATGGTTCAGATCACTCCTCGCATTTTTGAGACTTGAAGTGTTTCGATTTTATTATTCTCGAGAATCCTGATATGTCGATGGCTGGGATCCTGATGGTGACCCTCGGACAACTCCGGTCCGATCCGACGGCTGACGAGAAATTGGACCAAAATCCAATGGCTCATATTGTCCCACCTTGTGCATTCCTCCACTGCTTCGTGGATGTGGAAAGATCGATGGTTCCAATGTTCTCCTAGGTCTTGGGATCTACGATCCCGATTTCCTCATTGTTCACGAAGATAGAGGTAAAGAGGGGCAAGGTTTGTAACGCCCTCGTTACTTCCGTCAATCTAACGATCGTGAATGGCTATGGGTCGTCTGACGAGATCTCATTCATCGATTTGTTACATATCCCTACACTGCTACCACGGAACCTTAAGAGGGTCATTCCTCCTCGTACAGGGTTAATAAGACTTGCACGTTCAAGTCCTTTTTTTGGGTTCTTGGTGAGCCTTTCTAAGGAGGGAATCTTTGTGAAGAGATCTATACCGGGGCATTTCTGGGGGCAGGTTAGGGTAAACAACTTCCCGAGAACGGGCTGGAAGCCTAACATAGTTCGAATCATGCCTAATTAAATTCATTTCTCGACATAATCCATGCGTGGTCTTTCTGTTACAAGAATATATATAACATTACTTATCAAAACATTTCACAGACATTCTTGTACTGTAATTGTTCACCATTTCACAGTTTATGAACATATAAGTCATCATATGAATTTCAAGATGCAATATGAGCCAAACACTTATCAGAATAACTTTAGAAGTGGATGTGACTACTGAGAGGGGTGCTCGTTTCCACCCAACTGTAGGCGTAGAAACTCCCAGTGGATTTACCACTAGCCACCCCCGAGTTGAGACCACGATGCCATGAGACCGCGTCTCTCCATCTACCAGTGACCAGGAGCGAAGGTTGTAATCCCCCCTCTCTTGTATCACTCACTCTGCGTAAAAAATGCCAGAGTTCCCCTCGCATCTTCCCTCTCAATCATTTCTGCCATACGCCTTATCCTCTTGCAAGGTTGCATGTGGCACGATTACCCTCGCGTTGCTCAGTCATGATGGCTCTACGGATAGGCGGTTCACCTCCCCATCCCTCATCAAGCCATCAACCTACCAGCCTGCAAGGCATTAAATTCAGGGCCATCGAGCCGCTTTTGGTTCTCTGAGCCAATGGAGTCCAAATACGGTATTAATTCTCGGTGGAGGTTAACGTCACCTTTTCAGGTGCCTTCCACCGCCATCGTGGTCTCTTTTTCTGCACATCCCCTCTCAGTAGTCCTGCAATAAGTTCAGAATGTCATTCACATTTATGAGTTTTCCATAGTTCTTGGCCAGTGCAGTTATATTTACAAACTGGGGGAAACATGGTGTTACAAAATATCATGCAATTTTGCTTCATTTGATTCAAAACTAGTTTAGATCTAAATTCCATATACATTGGTGTGCTTCAAAATTCTACGAACTATGTATTGATATTAAAATATATGTTCTAATTTACAATAGTAGATTGGACCAACAAGGACAAGGTTGTTTTTTAAGGAGGAGGGCATGTTAGGAATCTAACTTCCCTAACCCATCAAGTAGGTAGAATAATATATTTTCCATGTAATAAAGTCAAATATTAATAAGGCCTAGTAATAAGGAAGAATAAGTGAAATTTAAGAAGACCTAATAGAAGATTCCACTTCTAAAAGAAATTACTCTAGATTGTTCTTTTGGTAGATAGATTTAGTAAAAGTAGGAGTCAAGGGTATGAGAAGTTTTGTCTTAGAGATTATTTCAATAAATCTCTTCTTTGTTGGAGGTTGGCCCCTCGAAGAGGAAATTGAACATCGATATCATTAATAAAGGTTCTCTTTATGGTGTTATTCTAGTATTATTATTATATTGTTCTTGTTATATCATTCTTATTCTGCCATTGCCTCCTAAATAGTTCTATTATGCATACTATTTTACATATAGAATATTGTAGATGTGATTGTTGGTTTCTTGGTGTATGTGATGTTATCCTTTTACAAGTTTGTAAAGAAACAACGAAAAAGAATCCTTCCCTCCCATAGCTAGAGTTCACCAAAGTGAATGATTTACCTTGTCATATTTGCATTTCTTGGTTGGGTCAAGAGTCCAAACATCACTAAAGTTTCATCTGCTACCCATGGACTTAAAAAAAAAACATAAAAATAAAGTGTAATCTAAAATCAATCAGACATTATTCTTTTTATAGTGAACCAACATTAGCTAGGCTTAGGTCCTTGGAATAGGATTCGAGAGTACACTGTCGAAGGCAACAAAACAAAACTTAGGAGTCATTATAGAGCACTAAAATCCATTCATGCAAGAATTGTGTTGGGAGCCTCCTCTAACACATGAGTTAAGCACGAGGTCACATTAGGTCAAGTAGGGAGATTGCCCCTCTCTGCTTGTTTTGGAGTTTGTGATATCGCTTCAATCACTATATATAAATGCGTTTTGTTGGTTAACACATTCTAAACGTCAGGACTAGTTACCTTTCCCTTACATGTACTTGGACCTACAACTATCTTCCCAATTATTTATTTCTAATTGGTAGCCTTAGTGACCTTTCCTAGGGAGCCACATAGGTGACTGTCGGTGGGACGTGCCTATATTACCTGGGTAAGTTAATGGTCTCAGTTACCTAAGAGGGTGCCCACTTTAATAAAGGGTACTTTCACTATTCAGGGTCGTTTCACATAGATTATTGTAACTTCTCCTCATACCTTCGCAAGTAAATCCTGTGGGGACTTCATCTCCCCCATAGGGTTGGTTTTCAGAAGGCCCTCGAGCCAATTGGTTTACTTTTTTTTAGCCTAGATTTGATTAGGGGTGTGTTCTTTGAGTCTGGGTCTAAGTCGGACTTAGGTTGAGTTGTGTTTATATTTTAACATAGTATATTCATCGTGGCTCAACTATCGTGACGGTCACGTCGGCTATGAGGACTTGAACCCTCTATAGAGGAACTACCACATGTAAAGAGTTGTGATATAGTTGATGAATATTTTGAAGGCATGGATGATTTTAGGGGCTAAATTTCGCAAATGGGATAGTTTTCCATGGTTTTTTGGAAAAAATATTCGTCAATTATCCGTACAATTATCTTATGGTTCCTCGATTTGGAGGATGCCAGTCGTGTCATCATCTACATTTATTAGTTTACAAAGAATTTAAACACCCATCAAGCCTATATTGATTCCCACTTTTGAATATTCTTCTAGTGGGGGGATGAGCTTTGGTTTTATCATGGGGGGTAGAATTCTCTTCACCTCCACCATCCATATGAGAATCTCAGTATTGTCAATAACTATTTCATATTTTAGTTTGAATATGTCTAGTAGTTTTGGGGTTGTCCTTAGTCAGGTTGCGGGTAACATTACATCAGTAGGTTTTTCAATGAGTTAGTACATAATTCCATGGGGGTACATACCTTAGGGGAAATTGTTCACCTTGGGGAGGTTTTCCATTTGTTACCACATCAATTCTTGGGGGTTTCTACCCTGGGACAAACTTTGGGAATGATTTTACTAGAGGGTACACATTTTCCCCTGGGGGCACCCCCATGGGGCCATCTTTCGTTTTGGGAGAATTCATGCTCTTGGAGGTACCACCATCCCAATAGGATCTTACTATTCAAGATCTACCTAACCCTCCAATAGTACCAACATAGGGAGACCAAAATGTTCATTTGGGACAATAGAAACTTCACCTACCTCCCAGTATTTATTTGCATTATTTCCTTTCCTCATAATGTTATATTTACCAGATTTTTCATGCTTACGAAATGAACCTATCTTCCATGACCCATCATGGCCTTAAATTCCTTCCAAGTTTCCATTAGATATTCAAAAATTCAAGGAAAATCTAGGAGAGGACCCCTCCACACACATCATGAAATATAACTTATGGTGCTCATCCATCTAATTGATGGATGAAGTGTGAGGATGCATATTTTCTTGAGATCCCTGACCGGATCTATCACCAAATGGTACATTGAGTTGAAAGGAAGTTCTTTTAATAGTTTCAACAACCTGGCAATGGAATTTTTAACGCATCATCAATTTCCCATTCAGTATGAGATAGGAGCTGAGCTCTTGACTTCACTGCATCAAGATAATGCCAAAGACATTTCTGATCATATACATGAGTGGAGACGAATACATATGATTATTAGAACTCATATTCCAAATAATATCCTTATGATTCATTCACAAAGTCCCTCTTACCACCTATTGCCAAAGATGTAGCTATGGTCAAGGAGACCACTGAGGAGAAGGCCATTTTGTGTTCCCAACAATTGGACTCGATCTTTTCATAGTCAGGTACATTATATGACATTATTCCAAATTCTCCTAGGTTATTGACTGATCCAAGGAAACCAAACATAGGACCCCATGTCGATGGTGTGGTTTGTTATGTTTCACTTTCCTTTATGAACCAATTAGATGATTAGATGGTTCAAACATCCATTAATTCACACTTGTAAACTTTTGGTGCTAGTTCTCAAACTACTTTATTCCCTACTCAGATCTCTGAGGTGAATTCAATGCAATCCAGGCAACCGAAGAATCATCAACAAAGTGGAGGAAAGAAAAAGAGGAAAAAGAAAAAGAATTCCAACAATGAGAATGGGGCTGCCTCTACCCAAAACACCCAGGAGGGAGGCACTAAGGAAAAGAGGAATAGTCAAATTCCTTGCACAATTTGTGGGGAGGACCACCCTACTCACCAATTCCCTCAGAAGGATGAGGTCCATATATTATTTTCACAACAGTGGATGCCCCATCAAACTATTGTTTTAGCCCATCATTTTCCCCCTCAATATAAAAATATGGTTTCCACAAACCCTAGCCCTCTACAAGGGGACATGGAAGGTACCACTGATCATGATGGGTCTTCCTCAAATGATTCTATCTATATGTGTGACTACACGGTCAACTTAAAAACGTGAGACAATAACTACGACACATTTGAGCCTTCCCATGCTACCTCAGAAGAAACATCTTCTTTCCATCTTGGTGGCCCTATTCAGATAAAGAATCCCTCTTTTGACACACCACTTCACAGCTCGAATGAAATTATTTGACGCATGACACATAATCCTAACATTCAGGCTACCCACAATTACAATATTATGGAAGACTTGGCCCAGGCACCTTGTGTTATTTCAATGCTTGAATTTCTCCAAAAGTGCCCTACGTAGTGGAAAGCTTTGTTATCTTCCATAGGTGAGGTTGATCCCTCATAGTTGAGTTTGATGACCTTTCTTCATCGCAGGTTACTCATAGGCTCTCCCATTAAGTAGACTTCTAGATCAAAGAGTGAGCGATGGTTAAAACATCTTCTGAATAGTGGTTGATGAAGGAGCCTCAACTTGCATCATGTATATTTCTTTTTAGAAGGTAATTGGATCCCCTAATCTCAACATGTCTGCAACACTATTTAAATATTTTGATGGACACATGTTCCTACCCCATGGAATAATCACCACCATTCCCATATGTTTAGGTGGTAAGAATATCTATTTTGACATAAAGGTTGTAGAAGCACCTCTTGAGTACAATCTGTTACTCAAGACTACTTGGTTCTATGTGATAGCTATAATTTTCTCGTTGGTATTTAGGATCCCACGTTTCCCTCACAAAGGGAAAATAATTATGATTAATTAGCTCACATTTTGCACCCCAGACCTTGGATCCAATGTGGGGTCAAACATAACCTTTTTCAACGATACTACACGGTATTTTGTTAACTTTGGTGCGGGGATGTTTAAATATCCTTCATTGATGGGAATATTGCCCTTTCCTCCACCATCTCCCACTACCAATCTAGGTCCTATCAACATGATTTTTTCATTTACCAATGGATACCTTGGTTCTTTTGATCCTTGGGTGGTACCTCATTTAGAGGATGTTGAATCATATAGATAATTCATACCACTCACCATGATCGATATTTTCAATCCAACAATCCCATCAATATCTGTAGATATTGTTCAGAAAATCCATCCTCATATGGATTGTGATCAACCTACTTTTCCTGTACGGGTTATTGACTCTCCAAGTTTACATGACTTCCTAGATCTTGAGTTTCCTTTAGAAGAGGCCATCCTAGAATTCATGGCTTCTACCGATAAGCCCAGGGAAGGTTATCATCATCAAGAATCCATCCTCCCAAGTTTGGAACCCATGAGAGTTAGCATGATGAGTCTAGATCTGAGACTAGGGTAATTTGTTGGGTCATCCAGTGAAATCCCTAGTCTTGACCCTTTTCCACCTTGGGTTTATTTTTCAAAAATTTCCACTGAATTGCCTTCTTTCCCTTCCATCAAATATTTATTTTTTGTACCTCCTCTATGTCTTGATGGATCCCATAAAGAATATTCCCTAGATCATGAGAATACTCATGATGAGTATTTTCATACATGGAAATTCAATCCTATGTGGCATGGCCCCAACATGGTGAGCCATATAATGACAACATCAACTCACGAGTTCATTGATTATGAAAAGGATCCTCAGCTAAAGCCTAGAAATGGGCTCTATTTCACATGAATCATTAGAATTCATAGTGGCTTGTACATAGGTGTGTGGTGTGAGTGAAATTTTCCTTTCTCATATCCAAAAAATTCAAAAATATTTTTCCTTTTTGATATTTCACTATGTGTTTTGACCTTGGAATCTAGTTTGCATGTGCTTGATAGGATTCTAAGGTATTTTTTATGAACATGGAGACTTCCACTAAAATTGAGGTACATGTTCCTGAACTGGCCATATAGGGATAGGTTATTCCCAACATTTCTCTCTTTTCTTTACTAACTGTGCATATTTCCATCACCATGCCTTAGGTTCGAACCTGGCCAGTTGTGAAACTAGCCACTCCTTTTTAATGTCATAATTGGTTTGATAATACCTACTCTCATGGGTTCCCTAGTTATCACATGAATTTCCATTTTGTTCCCTTTACACATTTTTTTGTAGGCCCAGGAGCCCTTCTTTATCCCCATCATGACTTGAATATTGAACCTCATTTTCCTCTCTTCGTCTATATTTTGGCCATATCTTGTGGGGGTTCCTAATTTTTTTTTTTTTTCTAAATGGTCTCCTATGCTTTTCCTACTAGATTCATGCTTCCCACCACTATGCTTCTACTTTCCCATATCCCTCTTAACACTATGCAATAACCTTGACCATCCGCTAAGATAAATTAAATCAAGCACACCTTAGATGTTGATGCATGTTCCCTTGACCTCCTTGATCCTCCCTTAGCTTCTTGGTCATGCTAGGCTCACTGAATTCTAGCTATGATGGATAGAACAAGTACCTTTGTAGTTGGAAAACATAGCCTTACTCTGAATTCTTCCTCCTCTTTCCATTGGCTTTCTTTTTTTATATATCTCTTGAAGGAGGCTTGGGAGAGGCGTCTAGATATTCTATATACCACTAGAGAATTGAATTATGTGATTTCCTAGGAATTTACCATGAATATCCAACTCATCCCTCGCCTATCACCTTGTAACTCCCTGATTCTAAAATTTTAGTAGTGCCTCTCTTGTCGAGCCACTAGTGACCAGTGAAGCCTCACTTGTTGTCTACTAGGTGTCTAGTGAGGACCTCAAAAAATGGGATAAACCCTATGGAAAATATGTATTCTTGATTCTATCTTATTGTGGATTCATATCTGGCCTATAGGGTGCAAATTAAGGCTATAAAAACTGGGAGAGATGAGTACTACACCATATGCTACTCCTTCCTTGGAGTATGACCCATCAAAATACATTTTTCATATACCATTTATATCTTTAGTATGTCTTTCCAAAGGATCTTTGATCGCTAGGGATTATTTTTATTCTTCATTGACTGTGAGGATGCAACAACCAAGGTATTCCTCAACAACATATATAAGGTGATTTACATGATGGTTTTAGTCACTAAACACATAAGAAAATTTTGTTTCTCTATACGATATACTATTCTCTCCTCTAATAATTGGTACAGTAGCATAATTCATGTCCATTTGCATTGTACATCCCATCTTTCATTCCCATATTCTTGATAGAAGCATGCCATAGTTTTTAGGCACATAAACCACTACTACACCCATAATTATTATTTTGATGGGAAGTTGAGTAAAGTTAACTACCATATCTTTGATCATCCCATCACGTTTTATTTTTCCAGCATAAAAAAATAGAGATCATGATATGGCCTAGTTATTTCAAAACCCATGTTATCCATGACTACTTTGGGCATAGGCCTATGTGATGCTCTAGAATCAAGCATACAATTGTGCAACATCTTGTCATTTATATTTGATGTGACATATAAAGGTGCAACATATTCTTCTTTGTCATCTATGTGAGGACCCAAAACTATGGTAGGGGACTCATCTTGCAAATTCATAGTATCAGGAGGGATTAATGATCATTTTCCTTATATCACTTTCTCAATATGTTTGTGGTATGAAGGGTTTCTATCCAATTTCATCAATGGGACATGAATATTGATCCTGGACAGTTCCTTTTCAATGTTGAATGGTGGAATTGATTCCTCAAGTTCCTTAACTTCTTGTTCTCTCTTTGAAGGTTCTCCAACATCCTTAGCCTTGGGAATATTATTTAGTTCACTGACGTTATCCATACAAACGATTTAGGTTAGGATTCTTAAGATGGGGCTGATTTATTGGCTACCTTTTGTCTAGGTATGAGATCATACATATTATGCATCTCATCCTATAGCGCATCAACAAACATCCTATATTGAACAAAGGAAAAAACTTCTTTGTTTGATTCACTTTTAAGAATTCGTTTCCTATTGTTCAAAGTATACTCACAATCATCTTGGGTTAGATGTATGGAATTATTTAACTCTTGCAACAAGTGAATTTCCTATGAATTCTCATCATACTCTTCATCCATTTCTTCCTCCACCAGGTTGTTTTCATTATCAGGTCTCACATGGGGTTGGATGGGTTGTTATTCATTTCTTCTTTATCTCCTCATCAATTGAGGATTGAAAGGTCTTCTGAACAGATTAGGGTTTCTCTCCCTTCATTTTTTGGGATATGTTTTTATTACCATTTTCCATATCGAACATTGACATTTTATTTGTCCGGTTTCTAATTAGTTTGGACATTTCATCCATCGTAGCTTCATGGGAATATTTGAATGGATCTGAAAGACCACAATATTAATTTCCTTTTTCCTCTCTACTTGGTATGGATTTTGTTTCCTCTCTAATTTCCTTTGTTGCATCAAGAACCCCAACATATGTGACTTTAACTTCTTGATGAAAAGGATTTAGGTCTCTAGGAATATTGTTGTATATATTTTTAAATATTATGTTAAATTCAACAATATTCTAAATGGCTCTCTTCTTGATTAAGTTTTTAATTATTAACCAAGTCGAAGTCCAGACTTGCCTATTGATGTCTATCTAACGTTGAATTAGAGGGTACCTTGATGAAAAATTGTGATTAAAGTTGCACAATGGATTGGTTTTAAGACTATTGTAGATTGTACCTTATTGTCATATTGCATTTTAGACATGCTAAGTTGGGCTCATATTAGATGATTAAAAGAGACTGTAATTACTGACTAGCTTGACTCGGCTATTGATCGGGGTTTGGCCAAGTCATTTTTAGCTTGTGCTTCCCATTGAGGGTGTTGTGGTTCCTTTTAATTAATGTTTGTACTTGGTTTGTAAACATTTAATGTGCTTGGTTGCTCATTGTAAGGGTTCTAGTTACTTGTGTAAGTAATTATTAGTTGTTAGGAAGATTGTTCTTAGCTTAGTAGGTTTGGTCTGCTTGTGTTGGGCGGGATGTAGACACTTCCTTGTTCCTTAGAACAGTCGCCAGCCCTGAGACCTTAAATGGTCAAAATCGATGGGAACCTAGGCTTGAGCATTGCTTATGTGTCCTGGAGGTCCTAACCATTGCAGGGTAGGATGGGCGGGTAGTCATTCTTAATCTTGTTAGGTCATCATGTTGTTGTTGCATGAGTTTCTTGCATGGTGTTTGTCGTCATGTTGCGTTGTTGAGTAATGTCATGTTTACCTTCCTACACAAAAAAAAATAAAAAAAAATTGCACTTGTTATGTGAGGCCTGATGTCGTAACTAAACGGTAGGGTTGTTTATCATCAATGGAAGTTTTAACACATCATCATTTTCCCATTCGGTATGAGATAGGAACTGAGCTCTTCACTTCACTACGTCAAGATAATGTCCCAGACATTTCTGATCATATACATGAGTCGAGACGAAGACATAGGAGGATTAGAACTCATATTCCAAATAATATCCTTATGAGTGGTTCACAAAGTCCTTCTTACCACCCATTGCCAAAGATGTAGCTATGGTCAAGGAAACCACTGAGGAGAAGGCCATTTTGTGTTCCCAACATTTGGAATCGATATTTTCTTATTCACGTATAGTTTATGACATCATTCCAAATTCTTCTAGGTTGTCGACTAATCCAAGGAAACCAAACATAGGACCCCATGTCGATGGTGTGGTCTGTTATGTTTCACTTTCCTTTATGAACCAATTAGATGATTAGATGGTTCAAACATCCATTAATTCACACTTGTCAACTTCTGGTACTAGTTATCAAACTACTTTATTCCCTACTTAGATCTCTGAGGTGAATTCATTGCAATCCACGCAACCGAAGAATCATCAACAAAGTGGAGGAAAGAAAAAGAGGAAAAAGAAAAAGAATTCCAACAATGAGAATGGGACTGCCTCTACCCAAAACACCCAGGAGGGACGCACTAAGGAAAAGAGGTATAGTCAATTTCCCTGCACAATTTGTGGTGAGGACCACCCTACTCACCAGTTCCCTTGGAAGGATGAGGTCCATATATTTTTTTCACAACACTAGATGCCCCATCAACCTATTGTTTTAATCCATCATTTCCCCCCTCAATATAAAAATATGGTTGCCACAAACCCTAGCCCTCTGGAAGGGGACATGGAAGGTACCCTTGATCATGAGGGATCTTCCTCGAATGCTTCTATCTATATGTGTGACTACACGGTCAACTTAAAAACGTGAGACAATAAATATGACACATTTGAGCCTTCCCATGCTGCCTCAGAAGCAACATGTTCTTCCCATCTTGGTGACCATATTCAGATAAAGAAGCCCTATTTTGACACACCACTTCACACCCTGAATGAAATTCTTCGATGCATGACGCATAATCCTAACATTCGGGCTACCCACAATTAAAATATTATGGAAGACTTGGCCTAGGCACCTAGATTATTTCAATACTTGAATTTCTCCAAAACTTCCCTACGTAGTGGAAAGCCTTGTTATCTTCCATTGGCAAGGTTGATCCCTCATAGTTGAGTTTGATGACCTTTTTTCATCACAGGTTACTCATAGGCTCTCCCATAAAGTAGACTTCTACATCAAAGAGTGAATGATGGTGAAAACATATTCTGAATAGTGGTTGATGAAGGAGCCTCAACTTGCATCATGTATATATATTTTTAGAAGGCAATTGGATCCCCTAATCTCAACATGTCTGCAACACTATTTAAATATTTCGATGGACACATGTTCCAACCCCATGGAATAATCACCACCATTCCCATCTATTTAGGTGGTAAGAATATCTATGTTGACATAGAGGTTGTAGAAGCACCTCTTGAGTACAATCTGTTACTCAAGACTACTTGGTTCTATGTGTTAACTATAATTTTCTCGTTGGTATTTAGGATCCCACGTTTCCCTCACAAAGGGAAAATAATTATGATTGATTAGCTCACATTTTGTACCCCAGACCTTGGATCCAATGTTGGGTCAAACGTAAACTTTTTCGGCAATACTACACAGTATTTTGTTAACTTTGGTGCGGGGATGATCAGAATCTGGACCAGGGGTCAAAATTTTGCTCAAAAATCAAAGTTCTCGGAATTGCGTCGAAATGAAAAGGTGTGTAGCCCTCATCATCCTGAACCAAACAAAGCTCGAACGGGTTCAAACGGATATTAGATGAGTGAGATATCACGATTTGTTCGATTCGCCAAATACGCAAAAAAAAATTGTTGACTGTACAAATCGTACAGTCTGTATAGCTGACGTGGAAAAGGTCGTACAGCTGACGTGGCACATCCATATGCTGAGGTGGCAGTTGATGATGTGGAAATCGTTAAATGGAAGATTTTGGATGAGTGATGTTTTGACACGTCGCATATTTTGTCAAATGGTTTGGTGCCACGTGGCCTAGGTGTGGGCTGCCACGTGGCACCGCATTTTCATTGGTTGTTTAGAATATTATGGAGTCTGTGGGGATTGAACCCCGGACCTCCCCCACCATTGAAAATTCTTGGCAAAGGCCACCCAACCGACGCACCACCACTTGAGTCTTGTTATATATACCATTTTAATTATATTTAAATTTGAACATGTGTTGAGTTGGGGTGCGTCCGGGCTGGGGCTTAGCCCCAACCCCCGATTTCAAACCACTACCATATGACCTTGTCATTTGCGTGGGAGTCCATATGACCTGCCCACAAAATTTGTGTGCGGGATTTGGTTTTTGAAATGGTTACAACACCACACGCCCGACACTTGTCGTTTGTCCATTCGCTCTTGGAACCTTGCCTTTTTGTGTGGGAAACGAGGTCACATGGTGACCCATATGTCCACGAGTTTGGCGGTTAGGGGCTAGGCACGCCCTAACTGTCCTACAATTCGCACTATTTTGCAGTTGCACCCGCTGCTAGGTTTTAGCACGAGATTGAGCGCGTGAGCTAGGTTGGACACATAGAGGTGCATTTTGGTGAACCAGAGACAACAAGCTTGAAGGAAGAAAATGGCAGGAGGCGTATCTTCTTCATTTTTTGGCCAAATGAGGTGTTGAAAAAGCCCATATAGGGGTTTTTGGATTTTTTGAATCCATTGGAACTGTTTTCAAAGGCATTTGAAGACTTCTTTTGCAGGTGTTTTTACCATTGAAGTTTCATAGAGCTCTAGGGAGCTTGAAGCTCTCATTGATTGAGGCCATGCTCAGATGAGCCCAAGTCTGTTTTATGTGATTGAATAGTCATTTTTGGCTAATTGTTATGCTTTGAACACATTGGAATAGGTTTTAGAGGCATTTGAGGACTTTTACAGGTGTTTTTCCACAAGGAAGCTTAGGGAAGCTCAAGGCCACATGTAGATGAGGTCATGCCCGGATGAGCCAAGATCTGTTTTCAGAGTTCTATTAGTCATTTTTGGGGTTTTTATGTATTTTGAACCCAATGGAATAGTCAGTAAATCCATTGGAGTTGAGTAGCATATTGTAAAATAATCTTTGACAAATTAATCCCAGAGAGCCTAGTCCATTGATGGAGGCTCAAGGAGATGTAGCCCAGTTGGGGGTGAACTCGTTTATCATCTTGTTATTGTTGTGAGTTTGATGGTTTATTTGCTGCAAGTTATGTTTGCTGTATATTTATTTAAAACACATATTTAACCATTTAAAAGAAAATTTCCTCGCACATGAACATTTAAAAGAAGATGCATAAACTTGGCACATAATTTATCTTGCATAACTAAGACATTGAGCAAGGTCCTGAAAAGTTTATTTTAATGGAATAGAGGGTGCTTGCATAGCATAACAAGTCAGCCCCCTATTTTCAAATCAGGTGGTATCAGAACATAGTTTGTTTTGCTCATGTGATTGCCATTGATAGCTAGAGTTTTAGCTGTTGGTATTTGTGCAAGTTTTGTGTTGAACTTTGATATCTTGCAAAGATGGAGGAAGCTTCAAACATTGATAGTTCTCATACATCTTCATTATCCAAGTTCTTTGACAAAGATATGTTGACGGAGTTTGTAACCATGAGAGATATGGTACAAGAGTTGTGGGAATATAGAGAAGAGAGCATTGCCCTTCAAGAGCAGTTGATGGCCATGAAGGAGGAGAAAGACTAGCTTCTTGAAAAGTTGCATGAGATGGTGACTCAACTCCATGAGGCAAATGAAACCCTTACCAAGTACATGCATGAACATGATGTATGTAATGTTGGTGTTTCTTCAAATTCCTCTCAAGATGAATGCTTTGGTGTTTTCGAAAATCACACAAGAGGATTAGGGTCCAAGTTATTGTTAAAAATGGGCTATGAAGGTAAAGGGTTAGGCAAGCATGCACAAGGCAATGTTGAGCCTATTGTTGTTGAAGAGAGGCCCAAGTATTGTGGTCTTGGATATGAACAAAGAGATGGAGCAAATTCCAAAGTTGAGGAGACAAGGGAAAAAGTTTCAAGAACAAATTTTGTTTCAAGTTCAATCCCTCAAGCATGCAAAGAGCGTGTTCAAGATGAATACAAATGTATGAAACAAGAGAGTTATGACAACCATGCGGACAAGAACATTGTTGTTGGTATTCAAAGGAGAGCTTGTAAATCTTCAAATTCACCTCCTCAAAGAGGCGATAAAGGAGAATGTTCAAGGTATAATTCTGCCTATCATTCAGTTGCTTTTGATTATGTTAAGCATGATAAATTTGCATGTAAAAATGACAGAAAAAGTCCATGTACATATTGTGGTTTATATAACCATCATGTTTCAAAATGTTGGAAAAGATTGACCACTTTCAGGAAACTTTACAAGCAAATACAACTGGAAAAGAGGATGCAAAATATTTGCACTCATTGTCAGAAGAGGGATCATCTCATTGACCAATGTTGGACATTGCATCCAACCACTCATCCACAACACAAGACGCAGATGGATAAAGAGTCTAGCAAGAATGGAAGAGGAGATTCCATCATCGATGTGAGTCAAGATGATTCACAAGAAGACGATTTTCAACAAAAAAAATCACCATTGAGTTGGCTTGGTAAGAAATGGTTAGATTTCTTGAGCAAGTAAGGCTTGCATTTTTATGTTGTAGATGCACATTTCAGCTTTATGTATTCATTTCTGTTGAAAGCATGACAAGTTTGAACAATTTATCACAACTTGTATGATGCAAGTTGCATGTGAATGCAATTCGTTTGAAGGCATTCTTGTTTGTTGCACAACTTCGCCAGGAGGATGTAAAAGAGGGGTATGATGCTCACTTGTTACAACCATATATCTTTTTCATTTATGGCTCTTATGTACCCACATGTTTTGGGTTTATGTACTTATGTTTGTACTTGAAGGAGAGTTGAAGAGCTATGCACATACATGTGTTTTTGTGTGTGTGTAAACAGTGAACCTAGTGATAGTTCATCATGAATGACTCATGATTGTAACATGATTGTGTATCATGAATGTCGACTTGTCATTTTGGGAAGGTCGATATGTTTCAAATGATTCTCGACTTGTGTCGATGTTGTCTTGACGACTATGTTGTGTCAATCATGTTTTTTGACTTATGTTTAGTCGATGGTGTTTGTTAACTTGTTAGTCGATTTTAAGTAAACCAAGCTGCAGGAAAACGCCATGTTCTTTGATGAAGTACATGATGCGACCGTTTTCTTGAAGAGAAAAAAGACTTTTTTGTCATCATTTTCAGTCTTGTATAAAATTTGTTTTTAAGATTGATGGTTTTCTTGGTTTGTGACAAGATGTTGCAGGAATGTTTTTGCAGCCATTGTAGAGCGAATTGTTTTGACGCCAAATAGTTCACAAGAGGGACTTGATTCTCAGTGGGAAGGCTAGTAGTATTCCAAGCACAAAGAGAACAGTGGGTCAGCAGCAGCCAGAGAACATTGATTGAGGGACATAGCCAGTTGAAGTGCAAGGCATGTCAAGGTATATAGGTCATTCTCAAAAGACTTTTCAAGTAGAATCGGTTGATAAAACTTTGAATAAGAAGAGTATTGAAGCTCAGATAGATAATCATAAGCTTTTGTGGGTCCAAAATCCTTTCAGTGGGAAGGCGTGATCAGAATCTGGACCAGGGGTCAAAATTTTGCTCAAAAATCAAAGTTCTTGGAATTGCCTCAAAATGAACAGGTACGTAGCCCTCATCGTCATGAACCCAACGCAACTTGAATGGGTTCAAACGAACTTTGAATAAGTGAGATATATCTATCTGTTCGATTCGCCAAATAGGCAAAAAAAATTGTTGACTGTACAGTCCATACAACTGACGTGGTAGAGGCCGTACAGGTGACATGGCATGTTCGTACGCTGAGGTGGCAGCTGATGACATGGAAATCATTGATTGGCAGATTTTGGACGAGTGATGTTTTGACACATGACATATTTTGTCAAATGGTTTGGTGCCACGTGGCCCAGGCATGGGCTGCCACGTGGCATCGCATTTTCATTGGTTGTTTAAAATATTATGGAGTCCGTGGGGATCAAACCCCGGACCTCCCCCATCGTGGAAAAGTCTTGGCAAAGGCCGCCAAACCGGTGCACCACCACTTGAGTCTTGTTATATATACCATTTTTAATTATATTTAAATTTGAACATGTGTTGAGTTGAGGCACATCTGGGCTGGGGCTTAGCCCCAACCCTCGGTTTCAAACCACTACCATATGACCTTGTCATTTGCGTGGGAGTCCATATGGCCTACCCACAAAATTTGCGCGTGGGATTTGGTTTTTGAAATGGTTACAACACCACATGCCCGACACTTGTCGTTTTTCCATTCTCTCTTAGAACCTAGCCTTTTTGTGTGGGAAACGAGGTCACATGGTGACCCATATGTCCATGGGGTTGACAGTTAGGGGATAGGCACGCCCAAACTGTCCTACAGTTTGCATTGTCTTGCGGTTCTAATCGGTTCTAGGTTCTAGCACGAGATTGAGCGCGTGAGCTAGGTTGGACACACAGAGGTGCATTTTGGTGAACCAGAGACAACAAGCATGAAGGAAGAAAATGGCAGGAGGCCTATCTTCTTCATTTTTTGCCAAATGAGGTGCCAAAAAAGCCTAGCTAGGGGTTTTTGGATGTTTTGAATCCATTGGAAATGTTTTCAAAGGCATTTGAAGACTTCTTTTGCAGGTTTTTTTACCATTCAAGTTTCAGAGAGCTTCAGGGAGCTTGAAGCCCTCATTGATTGGGGCCATGCTCAGATGAGCCCAAGTCTGTTTTATGTGATTGAATAGTCATTTTTGGCTAATTGTTATGCTCTGAACACATTGGGATAGGTTTCAGAGGCATTTGAGTACTTTTATAGTTGTTTTTGCGACAAGGAAGCTCAAGGCCACATGTAAAAGAGGTCATGCCCGGATGAGCCAATATCTGTTTTCAGAGTTCTATTAGTCATTTTTGGGGTTTTTATGTATTTTGAACCCAATGGAACAGTCAATAAATCCATTGGAGTTGAGAAGAATCTTGTAAAAGAATCTTTGACAAATTAATCCCAGAGAGCCTAGTCCATTGTTGGAGGCTCAAGGAGATGTAGCCCAGTTGGGGGTGAACTCCATTATCATCTTGTTATTTTTGTGAGTTTGATGGTTTATTTGTTGCAAGTTATGTTTGCTCTGTATTTATTTAAAACACATATTTAACCATTTAAAAGAAAATTTCCTCACACATGAACATTTAAAAGAAGATGCATAAACTTGACACATAATTTATCTTGCATAACTAAGACATTGAACAAGGTCCTGAAAAGTTTATTTTAATGGAATAGAGGGTGCTTTCATAGAATAACAAGTCAGCCCCCTATTTTCAGATAAGGGGATATTTAAATATCCTTCATTGATGGGAATATTCCCCTTTCCCCCACCATCTCCCACTACCAATCTAGGTCCTATCAACACGATTTTTTCATTTACCAGTGGATACCTTGGTTCTTTTGATCCTTGGGTGGTACCTCATTTAGAGGATGTTGAATCATATAGAGAATTCATACCACTCACCATGATCGATATTTTCAATCCAACAATCCCATCAACATTTGTAGATATTGTTCAGAAAATCCATCCTCATATGGAGTGTGATCAACCTACTTTGCCTATATGGGTTGTTGAGTCTCCAAGTTTACATGACATCCTAGATCTTGAGTTGCCTTTAGAAGAGGCCATCCTATAATTCATGGCTTCTATCGATAAGCCTAGGCAAGTTTAGTATCATCAAGAATCCATCCTCCCAAGTTTGGAACCCATGAGAGTTAGCATGGTGAGTCTAGATCTGAGACTAGCATAATTTTTTGGGTCATCCAATGAAATCCCTAGTCTTGACCCTTTTCCACCTTGGATTTATTTTTTAGAAATTTCCTCTAAATTGTCTTCTTTCTCTTCCATCAAATATTTATTTTTTGTACCTCCTTTATGTCTTGATGGATCCCATAAAGAATCTTCCCTAGCTTGTGAGAATACTCATGATGAGTATCTTCATACATGGAAATTCAATCCTATGTGTCATGGCCCCAACATGGTGAGCCATATAATGACAACATTGGCTCACGAGTTCATTGATTATGAAAAGGATTTTTGGCCAAAGCCTAGAAATGGGCTCTATTTCACAGGAATCATTAGAATTCATAGTGGCTTGTACATAAGTCTGTGGTGTGAGTGAAATTTTCTTTTCTCATATCCAAAAAATCCAAAAATATTTTTCCTTTTTGATATTTCACTATGTGTTTTGACCTTGGAATCTAGTTTGCATGTGCTTGATAGGATTCTAAGGTATTTTTTACGAACATGGAGACTTCCACTAAACTTGAGGTACATGTTCCCGAAATGGCATATAGGGATAGGTTATTCCCAACATTTCTCTCTTTTCTTTATTAACTGTGCATATTTCTAGCACCATGCCTTAGGTTCGAACCTGGCCAGTTGCGACACTAGCCACTCCTTTTTCATGTCGTAATTGGTTAGATAATACCTAATATCATGGGTTCCCTAGTTAGCACATTGATTTCCATTTGGTTCCCTTTACACATTTTTTTGTAGGCCCAGGAGGCCTCCTTTATCCTCGTCATGACTTGAATATTGAGCCTCATTTTCCTCTCTTCGTCTATATTTTGGCCATATCTCATGAGGGTTCCTAATTTTTATTTATTTTTCTAAATGGTCTCCTATGATTTTTCTACTTTCATGCTTCCCACCACTACGCTTCTAGTTTCCCATATCCCTCTTACCGCTATGCAATAACCTTGGCCATCTTCTAAGATAAATCAAATCAAGCACAACTTAGATGTTGGTGGATGTTCCCTTGACCTCCTTGATCCTCCCTTATCTTCTTGGTGATGCTAGGCGCACTGAATTCTAGCTATGATGGATAGAACAAGTACCTTTGCAATTGGAAAACATAGCTTTACTCTGAATTCTTCCTCCTCTTTCCCATGGCTTGATTTTTTTATATATCTCTTGAAGGAGGCTTGGGAGAGGCTTCTATATATTCTATATACCACTAGAGAATTGAATTATGTGATTTCCTAGGAATTTACCATGAATATCCAACTCATTCCTCGCCTATCACCTTGTAACTCCCCGATTCTAAAATTTTAGTAGTGCCTCTCTGGTTGAGCCACTAGTGACCAATGAAGCCTCACTTGTTGTCTACTAGGTGTCTAGTGAGGACCTCAAAAAATGGGATAAACTCTATGGAAAATATGTATTCTTGATTCTATCTTATTGTGGATTCATCTTTGGCCTATAGGGTGAAAATTAAGGCTATAAAAACTGGGAGAGATGAGTACTACACCATCTCCTACTCCTTCCTTTGAGTATGACCCATCAAAATACATTTTCCATATACCATTTATCTCTTTAGTATGTCTTTCCGATGGATATTTGATTGCTAGGGATTATTTTTATTCTTCATTGACCGTGAGGATGCAACAACCAAGGTCTTCCTCAGCAGCATATATAAGGTGATTTACATGATGGTTCTAGTCGCTAACCACATAAGAAAATTTTGTTTCTCTATACGATATACTATTCTCTTCTCTAATAATTGGTACAGTAGCATAATTCATGTCCATTTGCATTGTACCTCCCATCTTTCATTCCCATATTCTTGATAGAAGCATGCTATAGTTTTTAGGCACATAAACCACTACTACATCCATAATTATTATTTTGATGCGAAGTTGAGTAAAATTAACTACCATATTTTTTATCATCCCATCACGTTTTACTTTTCCAGCATAAAAAAAATAGAGATCATGATATGGCCTAGTTATTTCAAAACCCATGTTTTCCATGACTACTTTAGGCATAGGCCTATGTGATGCTCCATAATCAAGCATACAACTGTGAAACATCTTGTCATTTATATTTGATGTGACATAGAAAGGTGCAACATATTCTTCTTTGTCATCTATGCGAGGACCAAAAACTATGGTAGGGGACTCATCTTGCAGATCCATAGTATTAGGAGGGATTAATGATCATTTTCCTTATATCACTTTCTTAATCTTTTTGTGGTATCAATTATTTCTATCCAATTCCATCAGTGGGACATGAATATTGATCCTGGACAATTCCTTTTCAATGTTGAATGGTGGAATTGATTCCTCAAGTTCCTTAACTTCTTGTTCTCTCTTTGAAGGTTCTCCAACATCCTTAGCCTTGGGAATATTATTTAGTTCACTGACGTTATCCATACAAAATATTTAGGTTAGGATTCTTAAGATGGGGCTGACTTATTGGCTACCTTCTCTCTAGGTATGAGATCATACATATTATGCATCTCATCCTATAGCGCATCAACAAACATCCTATATTGAACAAAGGGAAAAACTTCTTTGTTTGATTCACTTTTAAGGATTTGTTGCCTATTGTTCAAAGAATACTCACAATCATCTTGGGTTAGATGTATGGAATTATTTTCCTCTTGAAACAAGTGCATTTCCTATGAATTATCATCATACTCTTCATCCATTGCTTCCTCTGTAACATCCCCTATGTTACGGCTACGAAAAGCGAAGTACAAAAGGGAGTTTTTTTTTTCTTTGATGCACCAGGGATTCAACCACATCCCACAAATCATAGTAATGAAGAATTACAAGATGCCAAACTAAAGCGACACACATCCTAATAAAAACGACTCTGCACCTACCCCTTTTTACTGTTACTCTCGCAATTGACTCCCTTATCAGTCTAAAGGGTTGGTACCAAGGAGCTAACCACTAAATATGTACATATCCTTTCAAAGTAGCAAGGTACTTAACTAGACAATTGACATAAGGGGAGTACCATGGGTGAGCATAAGCGCTTATACCATCATTACTTAGGAGATCACAAGGACTAGTGAGAATTAACATTAACCCAAGTTATTGTCCCCCCTAAGTATTTTTTTGATTTAGAACTTGAATACCCTGATTAGAATTAGTAATACTTACTCTTAGTATGCCATAATTATATCGAGACATTTCAAAGCTAATTTTTTTTTTAATAATAACTAGATCTTACTAAAGCAAGACATACCAATCAAGGTTACCCTTTCTAAGTTCAACACATATCAAGAGACATGTAGGGTCTTCAACATTCCACTTAAATACCCATTTATAAGAGAACAAAGGAAGACCAAAACTTAAATCCTTACTTTAATTAAAACCACTTTAAGTTATTTAAGTAATTACCCACCCAAGATACTTTTCGTCTATAATTTCCCAGTAACATAAGTAACACCCTTCGTCAAGAAGACAAGCTACTACAACGGGTCAATTCATAGCCTGTTCAAAGTTTTCACATAAGTAGCCTCTAATCATTGTTGTTGGGAAATGCACCTGAATCTAGGGCACCATTTAAAGTTAAATGCTAATATTCAAATATATTATAGATTGATCTCCTTTTTAAATTAATTAATTAAATGAAATATTTTAAGGATTTTTCACCTTTGGTAATTGTTAGTGGGGTAAATTCCAGGAAGGTATATAATATGTAGACCTCATTTATATTATAGATTGATCTCCTTTTTAAATTAATTAATTAAATGAAATATTTTAAGGATTTTTCACCTTTGGTAATTGTTAGCGGGGTAAATTCCAGGAAGGTATATAATATGTAGACCTCATTTAATTTAGAAGGATTCTCTTAATAATTTTAGCAATGAAACTACTTTAAGCCAATAACATTTCAGGCAGAATGCCCTGGATGTAAAAATTGAGAATAAAGGACAAAAATTACAGTCAATGAGGTAGTGATGATTTCAGGCATCAACAATCTCAGTTGTAGGACCTGTGTCTACCGGTGATGCATGTTTAAAAAAAAAGGAATCCAAATTACTACCCTCCCTGTGCAAGCTATCTTGATGTTTGTAATATTTTACATGGAAGGTCCTCTGTCTAATTAACAGCAAAAATCAACAGAAAGGTAGCAGATCATAAGGTCTTTTCATGCAAGGATTAAAAACTCAGAAGCAGTTTCTACCAGCTAGGAGGATTTACCAGGAGTGGAGAAGAATAAAGCACGCATCCCTTTAAAGACTACGTGTCTGATCCCTAAACAGTTGCATCGAATGACCACCTATCTCTATGGCTATATTTATTGATAAAGGATAAAATAAGTACAGGAGTAACGCTGTCAATTACAAGGAATTACTGGCTGCCCAAAAGTATCGCTGTGATCTAGGAGACAACGGTGCGAAAATTAATTAGGAATGGCTGTACATTGATTAAAATTTGGGAAAAACGCTGTAAAGATGTGTTGTCCCCAAACCGTAATTATTTTTGCTGTCTTAAATGAATGAGCCCCACAAAATTGCTATCATGGTAAATCGCTCCAGACTGTAAACAATCCTAATCGCTGCAACGGTTAAATAACCTTAAACTTAACCAGGTTAAATCGCATTCAGTCTGTAACAGTTCAAAGCTGACTTTAAGGAAATTTCGTGGTCAAGGATGGTATAGTTTCACTGTCAAATGTAAGAAGGAACGCAGTCATTCGGCAGGTAATGTATATATAAAATCGCAGACCAAGTGCCTATCTAAATCGCCATCCCCAAAAAATGATTGTTAACCATTAAAAACGGAATCTGTCCTTCCAGTGAATGCATGCAATGCTGAGTTTATGAAACGCCGAGTCAGAACGCAGAGTAAAACAAGTACACTCTGATCAAGATAAAACGCATTCCTCAACTGTAAAACGACAGGTTATTCACGTTTTCTCCAACAGAAAACAGTCAAAGATCACAAGACTCCAGGGCTAAATTCGCCTTCTCAACAGTTTAAATTGCAATGTAACACGCTGGCCAGATAGCTAGAATCACAGGCCCCCAAGTCGCCTTAAAAACAAATTTAATAACAATGAAGACAATCGCTGGCAGGTGTAAAAAAATGCAGGCCCAATTTCACTTTTTAAAACTTGTTAAACAGTAAATAAAACAAATCGCTCAATGAAGAATTCGCTCAGGTTAAAAAAGAGGGTTTCACTCAGGTAAAAAAAAACTATTCGCTGAGCAACGAAGGAACCATCCGTGCAATAGTAATAATAGGTGAGCTGAGTAACAATAAACAAGGTATAAATCCGCCCTTGCCAGTAACTAAAATTCTATTGCCAGAATTACCTTCGCGATGTCATTACACAGGTCATTGTTCATTAAGGAAGTCATTTCCATAACTACTGTTGCCAGTAAACAATTTGAGTTGCCAGAAATAAAGTAGTGGTATGTCATTCATCACGCGATGGATATATAACCGCTGGACTACACCGTCCAACAATGCAGAGATATTAAAACAGGCTGGGCAAACTCGTGTGAAGAATAGACTCAGTCTTCATAGTGAAGAATGCAGAGGTCCTCGCAGGGATTGAAGGCCAAAAATCGCAGAGGTTTATAGGCGAATCGCTGAGGTTAAAAGAATGGAACAAGAACCTTGACAAGTGGAAAAATCTGAGATCATTACACCCAACAATGCAATGCCTTAATTATATAAAAGCACAAGCAATATGCACTGCGAAGGGTACACAAAATAAAAATAAAATGCAGAGTAAACTTTCTTTTGGGGAGAACGGAACAACTACCAAGGCAGATTTACTCAACCAATCGATGCAAGGACCCTCAGTCATCCAGGAAAGACAGAAGGGGTAGACGGCAAACAGGTACGTCCTTCGCTCATCATCCTCGCACAGAAAAGCAAGGCGTTGAGATCCATAGGTCTTTTAACTCTAAGGCGACGACCGTAGATTAGACTCCTGGCCGACTGCTCAAGCGAGGACTGAGGAGCTAAGGACGGAAGAAAAACAACCATTAAGGACACAATCTATCGCAGCCAAGTGGTCAAGACATGCGAGAAAACAAGGCCATGGGAGACGACAACCAATGAGCTAGGCTAAGAAGATTTCAGTTATCAATCTAAACATCCAAACTACTTACATAATCAACATGCAGATCCAATCATAAAACTTACAACAGTCTACCATTCAATGAAGAAAGCATACCGTTGCATGTTCGCCCACTGTGAATGATGTCCCGCGCGCTCCATGCAACTCCCGTTCGTCGACTGTCGAGACTTCACCGATACCTCCTAGCCAAAACTAGGGGTACTCTTCTTCCCCCTTAGCCCCCCGAGTTGCAAAGGGGCCGCACTCTATCTAGAGGTTTCATCTAGCTCCCAGCTCACTTGGCAAGGCCAAGCTACCACTCCTCTCCGAGATGGGTACCCCAACTCCCAACTCCCTTGTCCCTCCTTCATTTTATAGAGTTTCGAACTTCCATTCCTTCCTAAAATCTGATTTAATTAAAGTTTTTAAAATAAATTCCTAAAAATTCTTCTCCGTACAAGTGTCATCCATCCCCTTCATTCCTCCATAAATTAATTTCTTTAATTTATTAATTATCTTTATTTCTCTCACCCACCTAGAGTTACTCCTAGAATCACTCCTAGGTGTCCTTATATTCTCTTACAGATTTTAATAGCTTTCCCTTTTATTAAATTCCCAGTTCAGTTTAAATTAGAAGGTTCTTAAATGGTAGATATTTTTTCTAAGTTTGACTTTCCACCTTTTCCCTTATGTTTCTCCATTTTCCCTTTTTATATTTACCTCTTTTCCTAGTTTTCTAAATTTTTAGATTTTCCCTCTTTCCCCTTTTTAATTAGAACTCAATAGGCAAGTGTGGGATTTAACCCCCTTTTTTTTTTCGTTTCTCATTTAATTAATATTTTAAAATTATCAAAATAATAAAACCATTAATTCCCCCTTTTCTCTTACATTTTATTCCAACAAATTTATTTTTTTATGAAGAAATTAAATTTCTTAATCCCTTCGTGTTACAAGATTTAAGTAAGGTCATAATTATTATTTATGTGGTTTTTATTTTTATTATTATTATCGTTATTTTTATTCTATTTTTTTTTAAGAGATAAAATTTTACCAACAACATAGTTAAGACTTAAACCTTAAATTTTCGTACAGGGCGACATTTAATTAGGGAAATTGTTTTTTTTTTTTAATTTCTTAACACGTTAATTGTCTTAGGGCCATCTAGGTTCATCCCTCTATCGTCAACAACACGATGTTCCCTTCAGGATGCACTAGGTGCTCCAAGGTTGCCACTCGAGTCATATGTTCCTTTGCGCGACGTGCCCTTCAGAATGCACTACGTGCTCCAAGAGTGTCATTCGCCTCATATGTTCCTTTGCGCGACGTGCTCTTTAGGACGCACTACATGTTCCAAGGGTGCCACTTGCCTCTTGACTGATTTGGTAGACGTCAATAACCGCTAGAGTCAACACTTCTCTAGGTGAACTTGTGGGAGACTAAGGGCTTCTAAGGAATAAGGCCCCTGCCTTATTGAGCGCCCCTTAGAATCATCGTGAGCGACTGTCGCAGTCTTCTCTCACAGCATTGTGGGTCCTCTTGAACTAGGTAATCATTAACCTACAGTTCGAGCCACGGTGAAAGTGCTAGTAGGTTGTGGCAGGGATGATGTCCACACCTCTCCCTCAACATCTCTGGTATTCGTGAGTGACCCCTTTACTCCATATGTGAGTTTGGTTGGCAAGCTATCGTCAGCCTGCATCATCAACAAATCATGTCAGAACATATCCATATCATATCATCTAGTCAGATGTACTAATATCATAGTAAAAACATTTAAACCCTAATGGTACACTTCGTGACTCGATCTAGAGTCCAAGGGGTTCCATTGATGCCTTTGCATCCTCAAGGTCCAAAACCCTGCACACTCAGTAAAACTGAGTCAATAGCACCTGTCTATGTCAATGTAGTAAAACAACATGTCATCAACCCATAACGCCTCATAATCAAAATCAAAAGCTTTAATTAGCATAATAATTTAGATCACTTGCGAGCAAGTGTCCTCAAGAATAAATTCGCTCAGTGTGATAGAGCGGGATGTTACATACACCCCCTCTTGGTATATACTTCATCCCAAAGTTTCACCATAATAATGCCGAAATAAAGTGTATCATAGTACCATATGTTTATCTATCAAACAAAAATGGAAACTGCTAGCGCATATCATCTGCATCATCCCAGGTCGTCGATTGCGGACTATAATTATCCCACTAGAACTTGACCTGATCTATCGTTCGACGTCGTAACTGTTGAACACGATGATCGAAGGTGCGTATTGGCTCATTCGTGAGTGCCCCCTCATCCGACACCCATCGGGTGCTCAAGTCAAACCATGTGTAGGATCACTAAACAAAATGTCTCAAACAGAGACGTGAAATACATCGTGTGAAATGCCTCAAGAATCAGACAAGGCTAGTCAATAGGCCATGGACCCCTTTCTCTCTACAATCTCAAAAGGAACCACAAACCTAGGAGAGAGTTTAGCTCCCTTCCCAAACAAGATCGAACTCTTATGCGGTTTAACCCGCAAGAAGACTCGATCACCGACCTCGTAACTATGGTCAACACAACGCACATCGGCATAACTCTTATGTCAATCCTGCGCTTCCTTAATCCCAACTCAAGGCGTTTGACACGGTCGCTCGTAAAGAAAATCGAAATATGCCATCCTAATGGAGCATTGGTAACTGTCGTTGTAAACGAACTCCACCAAAGGCAACAATTCTTCCCAACGCTTTTGTTGGTCTATCACGTACATGCGCAACATGTCCTCCAAGGTTTGGTTCGTTCGTTCGGTCTGCCTGTCAGTCTCTGGGTGATACAAAGTACTAAGGTTAAGTTGGGTCCCCCACGGCCTCTTGGAACTCGCCCAAATCGTCCAGTAAACACCAATCCTTGATCGGATATAATCCTCTTAGGTACGCCATGTAGCCTCACAATCTCACTGATGAAAACTCTAGCTATGTCACGTGCCGGATACGTCGTATGCATAGTAATAAAGTGAGCACTCTTCATCAGAGTGTCTACTACTACGAAAATCGAGTCATGTCTCCTTGTCATCAGTGGCAGTCCAACAATAAAATCCATCGAAATAACCCCTCATTTTGATTCCGGAATAGCATTTGGTTGTAGTAATCCTGTTGGGTGTCTATGCTCAGCCTTTACCTGTTGACATTCTAGACATCTGGCCACCTAGTTGACTATGTCTGCCTTCAATCCCTTCTAGAAGAATAAGGGTTTAAGGTCTTCCCTCATCCTCGTGACTCCCAGGGGAGCCATGTAAACTAGTCTATGAGCCTCGCTCATGATCAATATCCTCAACTCGTCGTTCGGCGGTACATAAATATGATTTTTAAACCTCAAAAATCCATCGCTATCAAACGAAAATCCTTCAAATCATGTTACCATCATTGTGTTTTTTCCGATAAAACCCTCAACCTCTTTGTACCAGTCAGCATTACGATGTAAAGTTAGAATCTTTTCACGCAGATTCATCTAAAGAGGCAGCACCAAAAAGATGTGTGGTCTTCGACTCAATTCATCTGCCACTTGGTTCATTGTTCCTTTTATGTAAGTAATCTCAAAGTCGTACTCGCTAAGCAATTCCGACCAACGCCGTTGTCGCGCATTCAGGTCACTCTGCGTAAAGTTGTGTTGTAGCCCACAGTGGTCAGTCCTTAGTTCAAAATTTCATCCGAAAAGGTAGTGTCTCCAAACCTTCAAGGCATATATGATAGCTAAAAACTCCCAATTGTGTGTCGCATAGCTCTCCTCCTGTCTTCTCAATCTCCATGAAATGTAAGTGATCACTCGTCCATCTTGCATCCAGACCCCACCTAAGCCTTCTTTGGATGCGTTAGTTCATACCAAGAAGTCTGCGTCCATGTCAGGGACCTTTAGTATCAGTGTTGTTGTCCACAAATCCTTGGGCCTCCGAAATGCTTCCGCGCATTTCTCAGTCCAAACAAACTTATTATTTTTCTTCCGCAATTTCGTGATTAGATCTACTATCTTCGAAAATCCCTCAATGAACCGTCGATAGTACCCTGCTAAACCCATGAAGCTATGCACTTCCGGGACATTTCTTGGCGCAGGCCATTCCGTATTAGCCTTGACGTTTGTTGGATCCACGACGATGAGTTCGCTGAAGATGACATGCCCTAAGTAGTGATTCTTCGATTGATAAAACAACATTAGGACAACTTCCCATACAACTTGTGCTCTCACAGACATTGTAGTACCAAGCGCAAGTGCTAGTCATGGTCTCCGTCGTCCGAGAGTAAATCAAAATATCGACAATGAATACTTGGATGAACTTGTCCAAGCACTTGCGGAACACCTTGATCATCAAACTTATAAATACCCCTGGGGCGGTTGTTAGTCCCAATGGTAAAAGAGTAGACTCGTAATGTCCAAACCTCGTCTTAAAGGCAGTCTTAGGGATGTCATCTTTCTTAATCTGTAACTGGTGATACCCTAATCACAAATTGATCTTTGAGAACAATGTCATGCCCTTCAATTGATCAAACAAATCATCAATCCTTGGCAATGGATATTGACCCTTGATCGTGGCCTTGTTCAATTGATGGTATTCAATGCAGAGCCTCCACAACCCATCCTTCTTTCGAATGAAAATAATAGGTGCACCCCTCGGTGACACACTTGGATGTATCAGTTCTAGGTCCAACAACTCCTTCAGTTTCATTTTCAACTCTTGTAACTCTGGGGTCGACATCCCATAAGGCGTTCTTGTTATAGGTTCAGTCCTCGGTTTTAGGTCTATGGTAAACTCCAATTCCCTCTCCAGCAGCATCCCAGGTAACTCCTCCAGAGACACATCCACAAACTCTCTCACTACCAGAAGGTGTTCTATACCTTCCACTACTCCCTTCTTGTTTAACACAAGGATCGCATAGAGCTTTCGCCCCTTGCGCATGCTCTTTCGAAGTTGCAAGGAAGAGATGAACCTTAAGGAAACTCCCTGGTTCCGGCCTACAATCACACGTATTTGTCCCTCATCATCGACAAATCTCATCTGTTTCATATTACAGTTGAGTATTGCCTCATGCGATTCCAACCAATCCATACCAATCACGACATCATAAAATCCTAGGATCGTGACGTACAGGTTGGCCCTAGTGACAAAGTCTCCCAGGTTAAGGATACATCCCATAACCTTGCTTCCAACCTTTTGTTTGGCCCCCAAAGCCATTTCTACAAATATAACATCGTCTTGATCAACTTCCCTTACCTTAATTCATTTTAGCACTGCATCGGAAGTGAAACTCTTGGTAGCACCGGGATCTATCAAAATACTAAGGGTCTGGTCAGTGAAGGTACCTGTCGTATTGATCATAGTCGACTGATGCTTTGCCTGGCGGTTATTCACCGCTTCATGAATCCGATGGGCCTTGCCCGTATCTCCGACGGTAGCAGGTCTAGCTGATCCGGATGCTCTAGTCCTCTCGACCGGGCAATCACGCTGGTAGTGTGGCTCCCGACACGTCCAACACCCCTTCTTCGGCCCAGTAGTCCTGGTACCCGAAATAAAAGTTGGATTCTAACCTAAGGCCAACACAAACTTGTTGACCGTATGTTTCTATGTAAAATGGGTGTCGAGCATATCGAAGAAGCTCCAAAAAGGGCCTCGTACTCGGGCCCTGTGCGGTTGCCTTGTCGCAAGGCATCGAAATCATGGAGCTGATGCTCAATGAATTTTTCAGGAGATACCTCTTGGGAACCAATCAACTATCAGTTCCCATGACACGTCCCCGACGACCAGGTTCGAAAGGGGCAGAAGCGTCTTCCGCCATAAAAGAGCGCTCCCCTTCAGTTGAAAGACCACCATGTGGACCTTCATGCTGGAGTTCGTAAACACGAAGTGTGAGGCACACGCCTTGCTCTACAACTAAGATTCGATGACACCACCGTCTGTGTCACTCATGGATGCTAGATCTCATCTCTCTCGAGATCTCAAAGGATGCTAACGGTACTAGCTAGTGCATTGTGGACACTCAGGGGCACCCTTTAAATGCAATCTCCACAAGGACATGTTAAGGTTTTTACTTAACGCAAGGGTTAATAATCAAGGGTTTACTACTGTGGAAAGCCTGGTGATCCACAGTTGCAGGGTTGAACTGGATCTGATACTATATGTAACATCCCCTATGTTACGGCTACGAAAAACGAAGTACAAAAGGGGGTATTTTTTTTCTTTGAAGCACTAGGGATTCAACCACATCCCACAAATCATAGTAATGAAGAATTACAAGACACCAAACTAAAGAGACACAAATCCTAATAAAAACAACTCTGCACCTACCCCTTTTTACTATTACTCTCGCAATTGATTCCCTTATCAGTCTAAAGGGTTGGTAGCAAGGAGCTAACCACTAAATATGTATGTATCCTTTCAAAGTAGCAAGGTACTTAACTAGACAATTGACATAAGTGGAGTACCATGGGTGGGCATAAGCGCTTATACCATCATTACTTAGGAGATCACAAGGACCAGTGAGAAATAGCATTAACCCAAGTTATTGTTCCCCCTAAGTATTTTTTTGATTTAGAACTTGGGTACCTTGATTAGAATTAGTAATACTTACTCTTAGTATGCCATAATTATATTGGGACATTTCAAAGATAAAATTCTTTTGTAATAAGAACTAGATCTTACTAAAGCAAGACTTACCAATCAAGGTTACCCTTTCGAAGTTCAACAAATATCAAGAGACATGTAGGGTCTTCAACATTCCACTTAAATACCCATTTATAAGAGAACAAAGGAAGACCAAAACTTAAATCCTTACTTTAATTAAAACCACTTTATGATATTTAAGTAATAGAGTAGTGTAAAAAAAAAAAAAAAGAGCTGAGTAACAACAAACAAGGTATTCCTGGATCTCTTGTAGGTCGATGGCCCTGAGGCCTCCTGCCCTCCCCTTCCTCCAACCCAGTGGGAGTAGCTCTCCCTGTCAACTCAGCTAAGATCCAATGGCGGCATCCCCGACCTCTTCAAAGCAAGGAGGTGCCCCACCTGGTACAACTGCAGCGGTAGATGATGGCCTCCCTCCATTGGCCATGGATCTCTCTTCAGGGTCGCCCTCTCATGCAAGAATGGACCCTGGTGCTCCGTTGGAAGAGATCACGCTAGTTTCGGCCCCCTCCTTTAAAGAGGTGGCTTCACTCCAGAGATTTCTCTCTGGTTTGCATGCAGTAGTCCCTGAGGCTACCTCTCATCAAGGTTGACCATCTGGGCTGCATGCAGCAGTTCCAGAAGCTCCGACAGTCTCCATTCAAATGCCGAAGGAAGACCTAACTCATGCTTTCCATTACAACAAGCATGCACTAGTTTGCAGGTTTAACGGATATTGGCCCAATCTGTCGGATTTTCTCTCTTGGATCTCTTCTGAATGGTACCCGCTTTTAGAGGGAGAAGTCATGGCTTGTCCTTATGAAAAGGGGTTTTTTGTAGTAGTTTTTGATTCTACAAGTGATAGAGACAAGGTGTTTAATGTTGGGTCATGGTTTTGGGGCAGAGCAAGCCTGTCCATGCAACTATAGACCCCTATCTTCGACACATCCATTGATTGTATCTCTTCAGCTCCAGACTGGGTGAGACTTGCATACTTTCCCCTGCATTTCTAGGGGGATGAGAATCTTAAATCTATTGGCAATGGCCTCGGCAAGTTCCTCTTCCGAAGTCTGAACTCCAAGCCAACCCTCTCCACCTTCGCTTGAATCTGTGTTGAAATGGATTTCTCCAAAGGTTTCCCAGCTGAAATAATTCTTCAAGGCAAGGACTATTCAAGGACCCAAATCCTCGATTGTGAGAATCTCAGTTTCAGGTGTAGAAACTACTTCGAAACGGGGCACTTAGCCCGTAGCTATGGAAAACAACCTGAGAAAAAATGGTCGTCCAAAAGCCAAAGACCCACCTGACGGACGGGGGAACCATCGGAGCCGTGCACTGAAAGAAAGGCCCAGAAAGTGGCAGAAGAAGCGGAAACTAACGCCGAAACCAAATCCCCTATTAAGGGGAAAGCTCAGGGCCGAAGCCACTCTCAAGTCGCCCACCCATCTAGAACCCCAGACCTCATGCTGGGCAGAACTATCCGACGAGGAATACCCTATAGATCCATTGGAAAGTCAATCTATGGACAAAAGTATTGAATGGCGAATGGTGTCAAAAAAGAAAAAAAAAATCCAGGCAAGAAATGATGTAATAACGCGAAGCCGTTCAGGCTCGCTGAAATAGTTTTATTTCTGTGATTTTGTAATGAGTTAGGATATTCAGGCAGTAGTTTTCCAGTTTTCAAGCAAATCTTTACCAATGTATTGAACCCAGTGGCATGTCCACTGTTATTAATACAAATCTCCATTAACCGTTTCTATAANAAAAAAAAAAAAAAAACAATAAACAAGGTATAAATTCGCCCGTGCTAGTAACTAAAATTTGATTGCCAGAATTACCTTCGCGATGTCATTACACAAGTCGTTGTTCATTAAGGAAGTCATTTCCATAACTCGTGTTGCCAGTAAACAATTTGCGTTGTCAGAAATAAAGGAGTGGTATTTCATTCATCACAAGATGGAAATATAACCAATGGACTACATCGTCCAACAACGCAGAGATATTAAAACAGGTTGGGAAAACTTGTGGGAAGAATAGACTCAGTCTTCATAGTGAAGAATGCAGAGGTCCTCACAGGGATTGAAGGAAAAAAATTGTAGAGGTTTACTGGTGAATCACTGAGGTTAAAAGAATGGAATGATAGCCTTGACAAGTGGAAAAATCCCAGATCATTACAGCCAGCAATGGAATGCCTTCATTATATAAAAACGTAAGCAATATGCATGGTGAAGGGTACAAAAAATAAAAATAAAATGCAGAGTAAATTTTCTACGAAACGACTACCAAGGTGGATTTACTCAACCAACCGGTGTAAGGACCCTCAGTCAGCTAGGAAAGATGGAAGGGGTAGATGGCTAACAGGTGCGTCCTTCGCTCATCATCCTCGCACAAAAAAGAAAGATGTTGAGATCCATAGGTCTTTTAACACTAAGGTGACGACCGTAGATCAAGCTCCTGGCCGACTGCTCAGGAGAGGATTGAGGAGCTAAGGATGGAAGGAAAACAACCATTAAGGACACAATCTATCGCAGCCAGGTGGTCAAGACATGTGGGAAAACAAGGCCATAGGAGATGACAACCAATGAGCTAGGCTAAGAAGATTTTATCTGTCAATCTAAACATCCAAGCTACTTACATAATCAACAAGTTGATCCAATAATAAAACCTACAACATTCTACCATTCAACGAAGAAAGCATACAATTGTCTGTTCACCCACTCTGAATGACGTTCCGCGCTCCGTGCAACTTCTGCTCGCTGACCATCGAGACTTCACCAGTACCTCCCAGCCAATGCTAGGGGTACTCTTCTTCCCAGTCAAGTCGATATTTCTACAGCGTAACGTTACACAAACAGGAGATGCTCCTTCATCCTTCTCCCTCCTTCATTTTATAGAGTTTTGAACTTCCTTTCCTTCCTAAAATCTGATTTAATTAAAGTTTTTAAAATAAATTCCTAAAAATTCTTCTCTGTAAAAGTGTCATCCATCCCTTTCATTCCTCCATAAATTAATTTCTTTAATTTATTAATTATCTTTATTTCCCTCACCCACCTAGAATTACTCCAAGAATCAATCCTAGGTGTCCCCAAATTCTCTTACAGGTTTTAATAGCTTTCCCTTTTATTAAATTGCCAGTTTAGTTTAAATTAGAAGGTTCTTAAATGGTAGATACTTTTTCTAAGTTTGACTTTCCGCCTTTTCCCTTATGTTTCCCCTTTTTCCCTTTTTATATTTACCTCTTTTCCTAGTTTCCTAACTTTTTAGATTTTCCCTCTTTCCCCTTTTTAATTAGAACTCAATAGGCAGGTGTCGGATTTAACCCTTTTTTTTTTCTTTTCTCATTTAATTAATATTTTAAAACTATCAAAATAATAAAACTATCAAAATAATAAAACCATTAATTCCCCTTTTTCTTTTACATTTTATTCCAACAGATTTATTTTTTTATGAATAAATTAAATTTCTTATTCCCTTCGTGTTACAATATTTAACTAAGGTCATAATTATTATTTATGTGGTTTTTATTTTTATTTTTATTCTATTTTTGTTTAAGAGATAAAATTTTGCCACAATCATAGTTTAGACTTAAACCTTAAATTTTCGTATAGGGCGACATTTAATTAGGGAAATTGTTTTTTTTTTTTTAATTTCTTAACATGGTAATTGTCTTAGGGCCATCTAACTTCATCCCTCTATCATCAACAATGCGACGTGCCCTTCAGGACGCACTAGGTGCTCCAAGGGTGCTACTCGCCTCATTTGTTCCTTTGCGTGATGTGCCCTTCAAGACGCACTACATGCTCCAAGGGTGTCACTCGCCTCATCTGTTCCTTTGCACAATGTAATCGTTAACCTACAGTTCGATCCACGACGGGAGTGCTAGTAGGTTGTGGCAAGGTTGTTGTCCACACCTCTCCCTCGACATCTCTCGTAGTCATGTGTGACCCCTTTACTCCATATGTGAGTCTAGTCGGCAAGCGATCGTCACCTGCATCATCAACAAATAATGTCAAAACATATCCATATCATATCATCTAGTCATATGTACTAATATCAAAGTAAAAATAATCAAACCCCAATGGTACACTCTCTGACTCAATCCAGAGTCTAAGGGGTTCCATTAATGCCTCTGCATCCTCAAGGTCCAAAACCCTGCACACTTACTAAAACCGAGTCAATAGCACCTATCTATGTCAATGTAGTAAAACAACATGTCATCAACCCATAACGCCTCATAATCAAAATCAAAAGTTTTAATTAGCATAATAATCCAGATCACTTGCGAGCAAGTGTCCTCAAGAATAAGTTCGCTGAGTGTGCCAGAGCGGGATGTTACATCCTTCACTAGGTTGTTTTCATTGTTGAGTCTCACATGGGGTTTTATGGGTTGTTATTGATTTCTTCTTTCTCTCCTCATCAGTTGAGGATTGAAAGGTCTTCTGAACAGATTAGGGTTTCTCTCCCTTCATTTTTGGGGATATGTTTTTATTACCATTTTCCATATCAAACATTGACATTTTATTTGTCGGGTTTCTAATTAGTTTGGACATTTCATCCATCATAGCTTCATGTAAATATTTGAATGGATCCTAGAGACCACACTATTAATTTCCTTTTTCCTCTCTACTTGGTATGGATTTTTTTTCATTTTACCTCATGCAATCATACTTCCTTCAAATTCTATTGCATAATCCTTCTTTGTCAACATAGTTGGATCCCTTACTTACCTTAATACTATGGAAAAGTTTTCATTAAGAACCCCGAACATATGTGACTTTAACTTCTTGATGAAAAGGATTTAGGTCTCTAGGAATATTGTTGTATATATTTTTAAATATTATGTTAAATTCAACAATATTCTAAATGGCTCTCTTCTTGAGAGATCCAAATTCGTTCAAGTAATATAGACTATCTTCCTCCCCCATTGTTTCATAAATGCAGACTCAAGAGCCTGCCAACTATCTATTGAAGCTATGGGAGTCTCCCTAAACCAATTCCATACATATCACTCTAAGGTATGAAAAAATAGCCTCATGAAGAAATCGACGTGCTCAACAAACAAATTGTCAGTGAAGTCTTGGGAGGATGCTAGGTGTTCTTCAATAGATTTAGTTGGTTCACCATCATATTTTGGTAAGATCTTCAAACAGATTTCAAGGATATCTTGAATGTGCACAGGAAAATTTAATGGGACAAATATAGATATGACCCAAGGATTTAAAGGTAGGGGAGGTTGATACCCCCCCCCCCCTCTTCCTCCTAAGTTTCCCATAAGGGTTTGCATAATGCGGTTATTGGCTTCAAAGGATAGAGGGTTTATAGGGTTTTACCAGGATGAATTAAGGGAAGAATTGATTTCTTGATATAATTCTATGGGATAATTCTATAGATATGTTAGAGGTTCAGGAAGTAGCTCTGAAGCATAACACAAATCAATAGGGATATCAATTAACTTGAAATATTCCCTACCTCTATGAACTGTAGAAGGAGATGTTTATATATTAACGTTACTTGAAGATGAATAGATTTGGTGTTCTATGATGTTTCTCCAAGTCAGAATCTTCTATGGATCTAAAGATACTGGATTATGCTCAAGATCTAGGTTTCCTATGGTGTATATTATATTAGATTTCATATATATCTTCTGTGGAGTTGCAAGGTGAAAAAATGAAACAACCAGATGTCTAAATCTTTCTTCATCATCAAGATTCATAGCTTGTAATGTCGCACCCTAGGGAAATATATTTTCAAATTTTGTTCCCCGACAATAGCACCATTTCAGATGTTATCCCTCGAGATGTTCTAGGATGTCAATGGAATGATGTCGAGGAACCCCAAGGGATAAGACTTAGGGTGAGCCTTAAATCCATACTTGTATTAATTGAAATTATGAAAAATTTGTTGGAGTTACTTCACACACACCTAGGATTTATTTTTCCTAAGGTTATTCCTTGATTATTAGTCATAATTAGTCATTATCCAGTCTCCTATATTTTAGGGGACAATATTATACTTGGAGAATATTCTCTTTCAGTTGACACTTCAGTTTGACTAGTTGAGTTGAGTTTAGATGTTGCATTGGTTTTGTCACCATGCAACATTGGGATCATCACCAACTCACTACTCTTTGTTCAGTCAGTTAACTGAAGACTATTTGACTAGTTAACTCAGCTAGGTGGTAGTTCACTCCTGTAACTACCTGAGAGACTAAAATAAGTGGCAATTTATTCTTGTAACTGTTGGAGTCTTTCCATATCAATCTAGACCACCACTATGGCTCATTAATTACTCCTTTATTCTATATATATTGTAAATTATTCACTCTTTGAGTGTGGAATACGATTAATGAGAATTCTTCCATTCTTTCTCTCTTGCTTCTTCTTTCTCAATTTCTCTCTGCAAATGTGTGTGGTATTTTCTAGCTAGATCTATTATGTGCATGTATTTTCTAGAAGAGAGGAGGTGAATATATAGAATTTCCAACATAGAAATTTTATTAAAAAAAAGCTAGAAATAGCTAAAGTAGGTGTCATAAGCTAAGGGAGACCACATAGTTTTACCTAGACCACTAAAGATACATGTCACACACTCAATAATTTCCACAAGAGTCAAGTGATGCGCATTAGCTCACTTAACTTCACTTAACTGAAAAGAGAAGTAGTTCCAGCTCACTTAACTGACTCGAAATAGTAGTTACTAATAATAGTAACAACAAAAATAATTAATTAAGGAATAAATCTCTCACTCAAAGAGGAGTTGCACATTCCCCAATAATAGATGAGTTTTTCATGGGGGAGTTGGAATAAATCAAGGATAAATCAAGAAAAAATCAAGAAAATCAAGAACCGAGAGTTGAGTCTTGATCTAAACTTAGTAGTTTTCCCTAAAATCTATGGATGAGGTTCCCTTCTTCTTTATGTGGAAAAATTACATGAAATAAAGTGTAAATTAATGTATTAACCAAGATCTAGGAGTCTAATCTAGGTATAAACTAATGTAAGTTAGGATTATGCTCCAACACCCCCCCTTAAGCCTAACTGTAATGACATAAAATTTGAGTCCCAACAACTTGGCCATTTTAGGTACTCATAACATAAAAGAATTCCTCATGAAAATAGGAAAGAGGGAAAACCTCGTGGCAAACCCACCTCCCCCCCAAAAAAAAAAGACTTTATTTTCATAATTTATTTTCAGTGAAGGACTTGGCAACGATGTTTGCAACCTCAGAGTGTTAATTTGGATCTGAACCAAGTGACATATAGCAATGTATGGGCATGAAATTTTATGTGGCAGCCAGGGCTTGAGGATCCCCTAAAAACTGTGATCTTGTCCTTCTTGTATCTGCAGGATCACCGACTAGTTCACCCGCATCTTGTAGGGTTTTCTCTACCCAAGTTGGAAAATGAGTTAGAGAAGCTATGACCTGCTCCTCATCCTTTGTATTAGACCTAAAAGGCTGCTCTGATGGCTTTTCTAAAGTGCTCGAATAATTTTCTGACTCCTCCTCATTAGTGACAACAAGCGGTTCCTCAGTAGGGTCTTCTGAAAAATTATGCAGTGATTCTTCTTCAAACTTTACACTTCGAGATAGAATGAACTTTTCAGTGTGAGAGTACAACAATCCAGATCCTTTGACACCTTTAGGATATCCAAAAAATATGCATTCAACACTTTGAGGCTCCAAATCCTTCCTCTTATCTGTCGGAATGTGAGCCCATGCTCGTGAACCAAAAATACGAAAGTGTGACACTTTCGATTTCTTATCGGTCCAACATTCAAAAGGAGTGGTGCCTTTGAGTGATTTGTGAGGAACTCAGTTCTGAATGTATGCTACACAATGAATAGCTTCATCCCAGATCTTGGGAGCTAATGATTTCGACTGTAGCATACAATTTTCCATCTCTTTTAAGGATCGGTTTTTCCTCTCCGCAACACCGTTCTGTTGTGGTGTATATGGCACTTTGTATTGTAGTTGTATATTGATTGAAGGCTGTGGGAATGGACCTGTAATGTCACTGTGAATCAGCCCAAGTGGTGAAGAATCTCTCTGTGCCTTCCCTTTGTCAAAATGTTTCTCTTGATGTTTGCCAAGAGTGCATCCTTGACATACATCGCTTGTGAATTTAATAGATGGCAATCCTTCTACCATGTTTTCCTTGTTGAGATGATGCAAGTACTTATAGTTTATATGGCCAAATATTTCATGCCATAAACTGTTGATATCATTAGATTGTGATAGAAATACAATGCTAATAGATTTAGGAATAAAGTGGGAGAAGAAATACAAATGAGAAGCATGCTCTGCAATTCCATGTGCAAGTTGTGAGCTGTGGAAATGTCGGTAATCACTGTGGAGTCTAGAGTGAACTCCACCTTCCCTCCAGAGCCATAATGAGTGATCTGATATATCAAGAGAAGATTTGTGGACAGTGAGGGAACATGAAGCACATTTGTGAAGCAGCCCCCTTCAAGATCAACAATTCCTTCTCCACACACCTTTGCGGGTGTGGCATCTCCCAAGTAAATTGGCGATCTGGTGCTTTCTTTGATGGAGGAAAATTCATCTTTTGAAGAATCCATATGGTTCAATGCACCTGAATCAAGGATCCAAGATGATGGAGTGGATGTGACAGCCATTAAAGCATGACCATCTCGTGCTCTCCATCCCGTTCTGTTATTATCTTTCTTCTTTGCATTTTCGAGCACCGTGAGATTGTGTTGCTGCAATTTCTTAGCCATATCATCAATAATATTCCTCATGAGGCGCCCTTCTTCTTAGATTTTAGGGAAAACTACTAATTTTAGATCAAGACTCAACTCCCGGTTCTTGATTTTCTTGTTTTTTCTTGATTTATCCTTGATTTATTCCAACTCCCCCATGAAAAACTCCTCTATTATTGGGGAATGAGCACCTCCTCTTTAAGTGAGAGATTTATTCCTTAATTAATGATTTTTGTTGTTACTATTATTAGTAACTACTATTTCGGGTCAGTTAAGTGAGTTGGAACTGCTTCTCTTGTCAGTTAAGTGAGTTTAAGTGAGCTAATGCACATCACTTGACTCTTGTGGACATTACTGAATGTGTGCCATGTATATTTAGTGGTCTAGGTCGAACTATGTAGTCTCACTTAGCTTATGACACCTATTTTAGCTATTTCTAGCTTTTTTTTACTAGAGTTTCTATGTTGAAAATTCTATATATTCACCTCCTCTCTTATTTTTGAGGATGGTTGCTCATGTATATTCATTTTTGATTGATATAATTCTCTGATTTATGGACCAAAAACTTTCTCTCATCTCTTGAATATCAACAAATTGTTTGTGTTCAATTTAACTAGAATTCTAGATCTATTGGGGTTTCTGTAGGAATTCTACAAAATTGTGGGTAAGTTTTTTATCTCTCTCTTATAAAAATCTCAATCCTCAAATAGTCTCAGTACAGATAATTAAAAAATTCAAATCCATAAGGAATTTGTCCATGGGTGTATTATACAATTTGATTTTAAGAGTGGGGTAAATGGTGGGTTGGAAGAAATACAAGATAAGAATATAAGGCACTACAAATAATGAATATTATATATTATGGACATAGAATAACATGTTGAGCAATTAAGAATTCATTAGTTCTAACACATATAACGAATCGTAAAACATTGCATCAAATGGTTACATCTTAAAATATCTAAATCCATGGAGGTACCCTCTACAAATCATTAGACATATGAAGAAATCACAAGAAGTGGTCATTTGTTAAGAGGAAATCACTTCAGTATCATAAGAATACAACACATAGTAACATTGAACATGTCATATAATTTGTTGCTAGATCTTTTATTAATAGGTTTTTGATACAAGAAGCCAAAAATGAGAGGGGTGGATTTTACAAGAGCACATGCATAAAAATAGAAGAGACAGACTAAAACATAATACAGGGGATGAATCTCATGAAGTTTGTAGCCTTAATTATCTATTTTTTCTAAGGATGGTGATCAAACAACTTTGGCTGTAAGAAACTATTAAATTCCACAAATTGTCGACCCAAATAATGAACTCCTTGTATTGGTTTATATGATCTTCATTTGTAAGAAAATTGTTCACTTAATCCAACACTACTTCTTGAAAAATGGATACTACTTTTCAGAATCTTGATACCGCTCTAGTTTTTCTAATTGATTTATAGCTCATTTTCATTTTTACTAGGTAAAAGAGAAAATGATTTTTATCCCCAAAGATGACCCACTGAGCTATCATGAGAAATGTTCCATTTTCCTGATCCACACTTATTCCTGGTGGTCTACAGGTGATTTGATTGATTCCCAATATTTTGTTGAGCTCTCTTGACTTGGGTTAGAAAAGAGAATATCTAGTTGTTTCCTCTTAGAAAAAACCTCGGAATTAAAATGGGACATGATTAACCAATCTTATGAATCCCCTACTTCAAGTTTCTCCAATGCACTGATAGGATTGGAAATTTCACCTTAGGGTAGATTCCCAAATGTCCCTTTGTCCTCAGATATGGGATAATGATACATGACAAGGAAATTCTCTCCTTCATGAAGTACATAACACACTCTCCTGACGTATATATCTAATATGGTTGATTACATTCTCTTGAAGGAAGAGAATGAGCAAGTGGGTCATCATCTGTGACACCTACCCTCTAAGTAACTCACTTTCAGAAAATAAACTACTCACATACTGGTTTCTTCTAATCCTTTGGTTTTCTCTTTGTTGGAGCAGGACATTTTGGGACCAATTTGGGAATCACGTAGGAGAAAATCGTTTTAGAATTCATCTAAGGAGAAGCATGCGTGGAAGAAAGGAAGGTAGTTAGCGCATTTTTCAGGGGGTATTGCGTGAAGGGAGGAAGTTAGTTAGGAATTTTGGTCCATTTTGTAATGGGATAATCCCTAATGAAAAATTATAAATATGTAATGGTTTTGGGTAGAAAATATCTTGTGATGTGTGATGAATAACTGAGGCTAAGTTTATGCAAGGAGAGAATGAGCTAAGTGTGCACAATATGTGTGAACAGAAAGAGAATTTTGGGGTATAACTTAGATATCATGTATGCGCACAGTGTACACATTTTCTAAGAGATGACGTTGAATAATAATATAAGAAGCTTGTTGTTGTGGACGTAGCCTATATTGGGTGAACCACTATAAAATATCGTGTCTCTATTCTATGTTATGATGTGTTTGTTTACTATTTTTTTATTCTGCACACTTATTGTGTTTTGGGTAATATGAATATGTTATATTGTTATAGTTCTATGCACATAATGAATGGTATAATGAATGAATGTTAATTCAAATGATTATGATGAATTCCTATGTTCCCTTCATGACTGCGGAAACATGGTTCTGCAATCCCCATAGGTACCTCGGGTGATACTTCGCCTAATCGTGGGTGATGTCGAAATGGTTGGTATCTTAAGGGTTTTTCTGGTGAATTAAAGTTTAACCTTGGTCTTCCCACTATGTGCCAACAAATGGTTCCATTTCCATGACTAGGATATGTGACTGAGGGGAATGTGGAGGTTGAACAAGGAATAGATCGAATAATGGCTAGAGGAAAAAGAGCATGAGTTTTCCAGAAATCACAATAATACACCATGGATCAATTCGAAACAATGGTTGCAGAGGTATGTATTCAGAGATTTACATGAGATTTTCTTTGTTGATTTCCCGAATGTTTTGGCTAAGTTGATACAAAGATTAGTTGAAAAGAAAGGAACATTATATGATGTGGTCTTGAGGAATTGGAACCCTGAGTTGATTCAGAAAGTTAATATTGTAGGAAATAAGATATCACACATAGTTCATTTTTGGCTGGATAACATATTGGGGGGCTATATTACTGAGTTTCCTATATATTATTCCAACTCATATAGTTATTCTGAAAGATAATTATTTAAAGGTCTGCATGAAAGCTATTTGAAATCATTATTTACTTGGATCAAGATGTTGTTGTGTGATAAGGAGGTTATGAAGATGGAATCTAACTACCCTAGTAGCTAAGCACCTTCGTGCACATAGGAGGACTGGGGGTTGACCAGGGGATGGTCTGGGTGTATGGAAAAGAGGGATGAAGAGAAGGAATGAGGAATATATGGGTTGAGGATGCAGATAGAAGAATAATATGTGAGAGATGAAGAGTTTGGGGTATTGTGTAGCGATAAAGGATTTAGGCATAGTAGGAAGGGGAATGTGGTTGAGAGAAAAGGGAAACACAATGAAATTGAGGAAAGAGACACTGGTGTAATACTCCAAATCGAAGGGATTATACACAAAAAAGTGAAATACCATAAGCTCAATGCAGTAGAAGAAGATCCATTACATCCCACTTAGGCTAGACTCTGTGTCAAACCCATGACCCCGTGCGCATATCCAAGAACTGAGGTTAGATATGAAATTTTATCACTTGTACTTAGTGAAGGAATTAAGGATAATAGTAAATGTAGTCAAAATAGTGGAATTAGTATGCAAATTCATAATCAATTAGTGTCACTAGGGAAGAATACCATGCAGTACATCATGGCGGGAGTAGATCCCACGTTGAGAATGCATGTTTTTTAGAAAGCGGGCTCAGAAGACTCAAAACAACATTTGTTTGTTATTGAAGCGATATGGATAGTGAAGAATTTCTAGGATGATGATGCAAATATTTCATAGTTGGAAATTAAATTTAGACAATGTGCATTACTATGGTATATCAAGTATCAGTCTACTATACCTACATGACAAACTAGAACATTAGAAAACATCACTAAATCTTTGTTGAATGAGTTCCAAAAGTCAAAGTCTAAGTTGCAGTGTATTATAGAGATAAAAAAGATCAAGTAATTGTCAAATGAGTCAGTATGGGATTTTGATTAGAGATTCAAGATCTTAAATGATCAGTTGGATTTCCATGTCCTAGATGAGCATCATAGGGAGTGGTTCATTGCAGGATTGTTGTCGCATATACATTGCCCTTTGATGCAACAAAATATTATTTTGCAGTCAAAATCCCTAGAGATTGATATGATGTTGGAAGAATCCCCTGTAGCATAAAATGGTGCAGACATGGCTCAGGTCCAATCACAGTTAGTAGCATTGACCATATAGTTGCAGGAACTAGCTGAAGGAAAGAAAAAGTGAGAAGAAGTATGGTGTACTACATGAAAAAAAAAAGGTCATCATAAGAATGAGTGTCCAACATTTAAGGAGTGTTTGGCTACAAGAGCTTTGAATCCTTTAGGAGTATGGTGCAATATATGTAAATTGATGGGAAATCATCCTACTGATTACACGTTGATGTAAAAGTACTAGAGAATTTCTAGAAACCTGTTTTGTAATTTTTGTAAGTCTGTCAGACATGATGAAAAGGAGTGTCAAGCACTAGATCTAATGAAAAAATTGCACTGCGGATCCATACAAATTTCAAGGGGAAGAAGGACCAGAAGGATGGGTACCACCATATAATACTCTGATAGGTTAAAATCAAGGAGGAAGAGGAGGTCACAGAAGAGGAGGATTTGGTAGAGGAAGAGGTTCGATTATATGTTATAACTATAATCAACAAGGGAATTTGTCACAATACCATCTAAATCCTTGCACGACATGCAATTATTGTATAGAATTGGACCATGAGAAAAATTTTTGTCCATAGTTGATTGTGAAGCGACAAGAAAAGAGGAAACCAAATGTGAAAATGATAGCTACAAAGGAGTACACGGACTGACCTAAGGTAGCAATAGTTATGTGTAGAGGAGTGACAACATGAGTTGATGCAACAAAGCAAGGAAAGTTGACCAACCAGTGGGTAAGTAAAGTAGAAGATCCTCCTTCGTTGCTTGATCCTATAAAATAAAGAGATACATACAATCAATAAAGAAAAGAATTGTTGGAGACAAAATGGATAGCATCGACTTCAATTGCACCATATGTGTATGACATGCCACCATTTTATCACATGTTGTCAATCTATAACCATTCAAAAAGGGAACTTAAGAAGATAAGTACACTAAGAAGTTTTATTAAAGAGTTGATTAGAATTAATGAAGGATGAGACTGCATTAAACACACTTTGCAGGATGATCGATCAATGCGTGCAAGATAAAAAAAATCCCTTATCGTACAACAAGTAATTAACCAGGTACATTGCAAGAGAAGAAAAAATATGGAATTCGAACTAAATGCACAGATAGGATATTATGACATGGATTCTATCATTTTAGACCTCATATATGATGTGAATCTCCTTCTGAAGAAGACATGAAATATTATGGGAAAATCAAAGTTAATATGGTCACTTATTCAGTTGAGGTTAGCAAATCAGCATAAGATTGTTCCAATTGGAAGGTTGTTAGGGGTAAATGTTAACTTTGATGGAGTGTGCAATATACTTTATTTTGAGGTAATCGAGATAGTACATGGAAATGAACCATATATAGAATTATTAAAACTTGATTGGGATTTTGATAATCAAATCTTAATTGATCTTAAGATGAGAGAGATGGTCTTTGAAGTAGGAGACTGGAAGTTTACTATGCCATTGGATCCCATAGAGGGGAGAATATATGTGGAACCAGTGAAGGAAAAAGAGATCAATAACCTTTTTAATGTGAATACGTGAATGGATTATTATGTGAACCCTTCCATTGATGCTACACTCAATTGGTGAAGCATTACTTCTTGTGCATCAGATTCAGAAGAAGAACTAGACCATTGGTAGTAGAGATTACATGAAGTATTGACAAGTATATGTGTTCATATTACCTGGATGTTATGATGGATTGGAACTGAGGTATGTGATCCCCCAAAGTATGATGGTCTAACAACTATAGACTCTTTTATAAAGGAAAATGAATTGCAGATATCAGATCAACAAAGACCGTTAGTTTTAGATGTTCTGTTGAAAACAACTTCTACAAGATAGTGGGCTACGCATAAGGATATAAAATAGGATTTGAAGCAATGTAAAATATTGTTACATGTTAGATTTGGAGAAGGAAATGAATATATTTCACAAAATTATACAGGGTTGAGTTGTCCTACAAAGCATGTTACCCAGTGTATTGTGACATAGATATCGATACCGAAGAAAGAATGGATGCACTTGTTTATACACACTCTGGATACAATTCTGAAGAACTCGTATTTAGAGATAGAAGTGCACAGAGAGACACCGGTTTGGGAAGAATGGACTCACAACTTCAAGGTTACTTTAAGTTTTGAAGATGATTCCCCTTCAATAGAAACAACTCTGTAGGTGATCAAGGACACGATTTTCACATTAGAAGATTCGATAGAACTATTACTCGTATATAGCGCATATATATATTATGCAATGGTTTGAGAAGTTTTCGAATGCTATAGTGTCGCTGGAGAAGAACCGAGAACGTGCAAAGTGAATATCGGTACAAAGGATATGTCCAAGTTTGCAAACATAGGAGATTACTATAATGAAGTGACTATTGAAAATATTGTTGATTTACAGTGTGAATATCAAGATCTGTTTTCGAGTACATTTTTAGAGATGAAATGGATTGTTGGAGAGTTAGGAGAGATGAATATCCCTTTGAAAATGGATGCTAAGCCAGTTAAGAAGAGAACTTATTGACTAAACTCAGTGTATAAGAAAAATGTGAAATCAGAGATAGACAAGATGTTGGAAGCAATAATTATTGAACCTATCAGAGAGTCAGAGTGGATTAATATTATGGTGGTTCAAGAAAAGAAGACATGAGGAATCTAAATTTGTGTAGATTTGAGAAAACTAAATGATGCTTCCTTACATGAACCATTTCCTACTCCATTTGTAGATTAATTCTTGGAGAATGTAGGAGGATAGGAAGCCTACTCATTCACTGATTCATTTTCAGGGTATCATTAGATTAAGACTGTGCAAGAAGATAGACACAAGAGTACATTTTTCGACAAAATGTGGATGTTACCAGTACAAAGTTATTCCTTTTGGATTGAAAAATGCACCAACAATATTCTCTAGAGTGGTTGTAGAAGTGTTTAAAGAGTTTATTCATAAATTCCTAGAAGTATACTTGGATGGATGGATAGTGTTTAGTTTGCTGAGATACCATGTTGAAACTTTGCACTTGATGTTGGACATATGCAATAAATTTCATATATCTTTGAGCATAAAGAAGTGCATCTTTTGGGCACTTTTTGGTATTTTGATAGGTCGTGTAGTATGTAAACAAGGATTGTTGGTTTATCCTACGAAGGTTATTGTAATTGTTGATTTTCCACTACCTACTTCAATGCGACAGTAATGAGCAACATTGGGTCATACGTGGTACTACAAGAACTTTATTAGGGGATATGCGTAGATCACAATTCCATTGGAAAATTTGTTGAAGAAGGAAGTGAAATTTCAAAGGAATGAGAAATGTTAGAAGAGTTTAGATACCTTGAAGAAGAAGTTAGTTACAACATCAAATTTTGTATTTCTAGATTGGAAGAAGGAATTCCATGTTCACGTGGATGAGTCATCTGTAGCGTTAGGAACAATTATAGAATAGCCAAGAGAAGGAGATTTATATCACACCATTGCATTTTCCATTAGGAAATTGTCAACTACAAAACAAAATTATACTACTATATAACATGAAGGATTGGAAATGGTGTATGCACTGCAAATGTTTAGACATTATATACTTGTTTCACACTTTAAAATGTACACAAATGTCCCTGAGGTGTAGGATAGTCTTGACGAAGTGTGTTGTTAAGGCACTCTGTGATGCTAAAGTCATCGGTTCGAAACCCGTGGGGACAACAAATCCATCCATATTAAGGGTTGGTGTGGCTAAGGTCGAGTGCGATCCCCAGGTGATTTTGACGGCTTAGATGCCCCTGAGTCATGGTTTCTCAACCACAGGTTAGTCCCACAAGTCACAGACAAACTAGAAAACAAAAAAAATGTACACAAATAATTATGCATTGAGATATTTCGTTAATAATCTAGTGTTGCGGGGGAAGATGTTAAGCCCTAATATTGGCTCATTACCCCTTAATTGGGGCATATTATATTAGTAATGTTATTTTATTTATGTCGTCTTTAGGCCATTAGTTGTAATTATACCTCCTAGTCTCCTATACATACCAAGGAGACATTTTCATTTTGAATCATCTTGTACTTGAACATTTAAGTGGGGTAAAAGGAGGTTGCCCCCTCGAAGAGGCTTATTATCTGAAATTATCTCTTTTTCAAGGCATTGAGTACTTTTTCTGAGTTTTTTCTATGCTGTATTGATATTTGGTTCTTACCATATGGTATCAGAGCTCAAGGTCTTGGGGTTTCGCTGCTATATCTGAGACACCTTGGAATTTTGGATATAACGTTTTTTCTACAATGTTTCAGAAGGAACGAATTGAATGATATTTAGTAGATGAAGTAAGGTACGTTGGGTTAAAAATTCATCTCCTTAGGCCTTATACGTTCGGAGATAGAACCTGTACAAGATAGAGTTCTGGAATCATCCTGAAATGAGTCATTGCGGAATTTTCACTATAAAAACTTTTCTATAATGTTTTAGACCCTGAACTCTAAAGGATATTTACAAAAATTAGAAAGGTATCTATGTTAAAAATTCCATCTTTTGGGTCATCTTAAATTTGTAGATACACCTTGTGTAAGATAGGGTATCTGACTAGTCCTATTGACTAGTCTCAAGAAGGTGTTCCAAGTAAACCAATCATAACTTCTTCCTAGAGTATCCAAATTGAGTGAGACTGGTTTCATTGGATCATGGACAATATTTAGTATTTATTGCGCGAGTTTCAGAATTTTATATCAATTATTTTGTGTGGGGAACACTATACAAGTGAGATCTCCTGGAAAGGACAAAAAACAACAAGTTGTGGGGAAGTTACCGTAAATTCCACTTGACAAATCTAATTTTGATCAGACCTATGGAATTGCAGAGAAGAAATATCATAGAACTACATAAAAGAAAGTTTCATAACCAGAAGGGTCGAAACTTGGGAGATACAACAGAAAAAATATTGTCTAGCAAAACCACCTCAAAATCAAGGTTCAAAAGTGATATTTGGCCAACATGCCACCCAAAAAGGGAACTTCTACACCAAATAAGCCTCCTGAAAATCCTACTTGGACTCTTGATGAAGGTAAATAAATGCGTAGGGACATAAATGATTTAGAAAAGAAGATAGTAACAAAAGATGAACTACAAGAGATGATGGAGGGTTTAAAAGGGGAGATCATGGAAGTATTAAAAAAATTTGTAACAGAGAAGACACCTGAAAGTGAAAATGCATCCCATGAAATTCATGATGAGGACACAAGGAAGGTGAATCAAAAATGGAGAAACTCCAACTTTGGTTTGAAGACCAACCGCATTCCTAAGATTTATATGAGGAAGTTTGATGGCAAGGACCCAATCACATGGACACTTCAGATGGAGAAATTCTTTGATCTCCATAATGTGCCACATACACAAAAGGTATGAATTGCTTATTTATATTTAGAGCCTAATAAATTTGTATGGTATCGATGGATTTGTTCTCGCAAATCACTCGTCACTTGGACAATTTTCACAGAAGAAATGATAGCACACTATGAGGATACAAGGAGCAATACCTTCTTTAGCCAATTGATAAATCTCAAGAAAAAGGGTTCAGTTACCGAGCACATTGAGAACTTCCAAAGATTGAATATAAAGGTAACCGATATTCCATATGAGCACTGGATTGATGTATTCATAGGAAATTTAAAGGATAACATTCAACATGAGGTTCTCCTTTGGAAACCCAAATCATTGGAGAATGAATTTAAGGTGGCAAGAAATGTTGAAAGTAAAAATATGGCTATGGCTACTAGAAGGACCAATCCTAACATCTATAGAGAGAACAATGCTCCTTCTTCTAAAACACCTCAACCTA
>ML783722.1:318355-346549 GCA_009831015.1 Picea engelmannii
TCAAACAAAAGGTACTATTGGAATTGCACACCTCTCCAGTAGGAGGGCACTCGAGATTTTTGAAAACCTACCATAGAGTCAAGAAGGATTTTTTTTGGGATGGCCTTAAAACTGATGTTCAAAGGTTTGTGGCAGAATGTTTGATTTGCCAACAAAATAAGGTGGAAACAATTAATACCTCAAGTATTTTACAACCATTATCCATCCCAAGTTAGCGCTGGGAGGAGGTTTCCATGGATTTCATCACAGGGTTACCAAAGTCTGAAGGAAAGAGTGTAATCATGGTGATTGTTGATATACTGACCATGTACGCACACTTTTGTGCACTCTCTCATCCCTTCAAAGCTAGTACAGTTGCCACCGCATTCATGGAGATAGTTCAAAAGCTACATGGCAACCCAAAGATTATTGTAAGTCACAGAGATCCCATCTTCACTGGACATTTTTGGACATAATTATTTTCTTGTTTGGGTACTCAATTGGCTCATAGCTCATCATATCATCCTCAATCTGATGGACAAATCGAGATAGTGAACAAATGTCTCGAAGGCTACCTTTGTTGCTTTGTCTCTGATAAACAAACACAATGGTTCAAATGGTCACCCTTGGCAGAATGGTGGTATAACACTTCCTTTCATACTGCAACAAAAATGACACCATTTATGAAACTTTATGGAAATAACCCTCCTTCCATCACTTCTTCTCTAAAAGAAAAATCTAAGTTTCAAGCAGTCAAAGATCACATCAAGAACAAACAACAAGTTCTCCAAATCTTAAAGGACAACCTAACCATATCAAAAAATCACATGAAACAACCAGTAGATCAACATCATAGTCAAAGAAGTTTTGAAGTAGGGGATTGGGTGTTTTTAGGACTACAACCATACAAACAGATGTCCCTCAAGAAAGCCAATAAGGATAATAAATTATCACCAAATTACTATGGCCCTTATAAGGTGTTGCAAAAGATTGGTACTATGGTATACAAATTCAAGCTGCTTGCATCTTCACGAGTACACCTAGTTTTCCATGTTTCATGCCTAAAGAAGGTTATAGGAGACAAGATCCTAGTTCAAACTATATTTCTAGAACTTGATGCGGAAGGAAAAATCATATTGGAGCTTGAAGCCATCACTGACACAAGAATTTTCCAGCTGAGGAATAGATCCAGTTCAGAGTATCTCATTAAATGGAGGAAACTATCGGCTGATGATTCCACTTGGGAAGATGAGCCTTTTATACAGAAGCATCCAAAGTTACTCAAGCATTGCAGACAACACTTATCTCAAGGGGAGGGGCATGTTAAGACCTAATATTGGCTCATTACCCCTTAATTGGGGCATATTATATTAGTAATGTTATTTTATTTATGTTGACTTTAGGCCATTAGTTGTAAATATACCTCCTAGTCTCCTATATATATCAAGGAGACATTTTCATTTTGAATCATCTTGTAATTGAACATTTAAGTGGGGTAAAAGGAGGTTGCCCCCTCAAAGAGGCTTATTATCTAAAATTATCTCTTTTTCAAGGTGTTGAGTACTTTTTCTGAGGTTTTTCTATGCTATATTGATATTTGGTTCTTAACAGAAGACATGAAAATGTTGTTAATATTCTAGGAGTATGACTTTGAAGTAATTGTGAAACCAAGAAAATTAAACTCATGACCGATTCATTTTTTTGGTTCTTAACAGAAGACATGAAAATGTTGTTAATATTCTAGGAGTATGACTTTGAAGTAATTGTGAAACCAAGAAAATTAAACTCATGACCGATTCATTTTTCATACATACTATCAGGGAAATATACACAAAATTTGGATGACAATATGATAGATGTGCACTTATTTGTATTTCAAATGGTTGATGACTATTTTGCAAATATAGTCAAGTTCTTGAGTACGGGAGTTTCCCCACATGATTTTACATTTTCACAGAAGAAGTAGTTAGTAGTGAACGCAACATAGTATCAACTAATATGAGGAAATTTGTATAAGCTAGGTGCAAATGGTATTCTGTGACGATGTGTATTAGAGAATGAAAGACATATAATATTTTCAGATGGACATGAAGGAGTTGTGAGAGGTCACTATGCAGGAAAAGTGACAACTTAGAAGATTTTGTGCAGAGAATTATGGTGGCCAACCCTTCATAAGGACACTAAGGAGTTATGCTAGACCTATGATGTCTGTTAGAGAATTGGGAATCCTTCCAAGAGAGATGAACTTCCTTTAGTACCACAAGTGACATTGCAAGATTTTGATAAATGGGCAGTTTATTTTGTTGGACCGATCAATCCACCAATGAAAAAGGTTAGGGGCGAGATACATCATTATTGCGACAAATTACTTGAACATATGGGATGAATCAGAACCTATCAAAGACTACAATGTGGAGGATTTTGGATGATTTTCTTTTGAGAATGTGGTGAAAAGGTTCAGATGTTCGAGAATCCTTATGAGTGATCATGGAAATCATTTTTTTAATAAGAGGATGGTTGCATTGACAAAGGAATTTCAAGTTCATCATTAGAAGAGAACATTGTATCACCCTTAAGAAAATGGAACAGTGGAAGAATTCAAAAAGATCCTAGAGAATGCATTGATGAAGGTATGCAATCTAATTCAAGATGACTAGGACATAAGGATTCCAATAGTGGTATGTGTGTATAGGACTACAAGTAATAAGTTGATAGGATAAACATCATTAATATTAATGTATGGATAGGAAATAATTATACCTATGGAATTTATTATGCTGAGTCTGTGCATTGTCGCGTTGATGAAGATTATTGATTTGGGTTTAGTAGAATGAAGATTGTCAAAGATAGTAGAAATAGATGAAGACTGTTTTGTCGCAGGATTCCATCAACAAGTTTAGAAATTTCACGAGAAATCCTGGCATGATAGACACATTAAATAGAATAAGTTCCAGATAGAAGACCTTGTTTATCTCTATGATAATAAGTTTTTGCAGCACCTTGGAAATTTCCAAATGCACTGGTTAGGCCTGTATGTGATAATATTTTTGAAAGAGGGAGGTGTTGTTTAGTTAGAGAAACTAAATGGGGAATTTGTGGAAATATTGGTTAACGGTAGTTGGTTGAAACTGTATTGAGACAGATGTGCTTCCACACACTAGTTTGATTATGCAGAATGTGTACTATAGTAATTGTATATTAATATTTGTATTATAGAAAGAAAAGAAAAAGAAGAAAAAAAATAAAAGAGGTTGAGGCAAGAGACAAAAGTTTGAAGTTATTCATAAGGTATCTTTCAAACACTTAAACTAGTAAGGAGATAAACCATAAACCATAAAATGTCGCAGAGATGTAAAAAGAGGAAAGAATTGTGTGTAAGAATGAGGATTGAATTGTGACAAATATCTGTGTAGAGGACGGGAAAATAATTAAAGAACATACATGAAAAGATAATGATTAAAGAGAAAACATGACGGTAAGGTAGTGGAGGCATGTAGTCATAAATGAAAAATGACAAGAGAATTTTGACAGGCTAGAAAATATAGCATACGATCCATCAAAGTATATGAAGTTAATGAAGAATTAGATAAATAATTGAAAGTGACTACAAGTGGAGTAGACTACAAATTTGGGTGAAAAGAATGATGGAAACATGTGGCAATAGACTATAAAAGCAGATGAGGGGTTGAAAGGAAAAGGTTATTCTTGTTCGAGCATCCACGAAGATAGAAAGAGCTGAGCGATTTTGACATAGCCAAGCAAGTAAGTTGCAGATGTGAGTTATTTCTAAATAGAAATGGTGGCACCATAGATAGGAGAAGCCTCATCATAGCAGAAGAAAAAGAGCACGAGGAACACATCGATACCTATATTCAAAGAAATTGTGGGAGCGTCAGCGTCAAGGCCAAGTCATGAAGGAGCATCATCGGAAAAATTAATGAAGCATTGTGGGAGATGCCTCAGTGTACATCACAACGCACATTAACTAGTTTGGATTCCAAGGAAGATGCAACATTTAATTTTGAGACCTTTGTAATTAAATATCCCCTGAGATATAAATACTAGAAGCACTATATGTATATCTCGAAGGTTGCAATTTCCTTTAAATGATTGTAGGATTGTACATATTTTGAGCATCGACTCATATCTAAGTTTGTAAATTTTCATTTACTGTGATATCTTAGTGATAGGAATTCCTTTATTAAGATATGAAATCACTAGATTGATATAGAGAGAAGTTTCGAGAAGCAAAGAACGTGTATAAATAAATGTAATCTATGTTGTAATATATTTTTCAGAAGAGAACAGAAGAGAACAGAAGAGAAAAGAAATACTCTCAAAATTTTCGTGAAAGAAGGTTGTAAGATTATTTTGTTCTTTTTGAAACCAAAATAGATATTGTGTTGTTACATTTGTTTATGTGTGTGTACTTTTATGTTTTAGGAATAAGTTTATGATTTTGTTTAAGTTTCAATGGTTTCTCTTCTAGTAGTCTTTGTGCAAGGAGTGCATAGTGCCAATGCAAAGTGTGTGGAGGTCAAACCTTCTATGGGTTTAGAAGATCAAGAGAGATAGTGTTATTTGACACAAATTTAGCGGAAGGATGCCACATGCCATAAAAATTCTAAGGGTCAAAATCTCACGAGGGAAGTGCATGTGTGTGACAGAGTTCAGTTCCTAGAAGTGACAAAGATTAGGAGGGAAGTTCATTTGTGTGACGGATTTCACTTCCTAGAAGTGAAAAAACTCAAGATAAATAACATGATCAAAGTTCCGAGGTGGAGCTCAAGGAACCCTCGAAATCCTTTGGTAAGGAATCAATGGTCCATATTTCTTGCTTGGACCCTGAACTTCTCGTGAATCAACGATCTTCCTCACAAATATCCATCATAGATCTAGTGAAGCGTCATTCGTAGATCTCCAATCCCTTCGATAGTTCGATGATTTGGGAGTCTAAAAAGTTGGGGCATTTTTTGTTAGAGCAGAGGAAACCCTAAATCTGAGAGTCCCTGAATAAACCCTAGCTGCAGATATGCAAGAATAGAGGATTCCCCGCCATTCATCCGATCAAAGTCCGATCATTGAAATATGGTTAAGTCGGAGGATAGGGTGAGAAGCCACAACTATTGGTCAATATCACTTTATGACCAAGCTTGGTCAGTAACCACTCTGGGCGACACTAGCTTGTTGTGTTTGGGTGAATTCCCCTGGAGTCTCGAAGTCCTAGAGCATCGAATGATCCCCTTTTTTCTAAGTGCTTCATTCTGGCATGTAGTCTCATGCATAAATTCACCAGAGGAAGGAGACCCTACGAAGTGAAGATTCGTACCTCTGTGTATGAGGGCATGGAAAGAAAAAAAAACAAGAGAAACTTTGTGGTTCTGCAAGGACCATAGATATTATTCGACTCTTGTTAATATATGATCCTAGACTAGGAGGTTGCATTAGCCCATTAAGGTTTCATAAAGTGGTATTAGAGCAGGACAAAGGTCTGTGTGGAGATATATTGGAAAATATGGCGCCAAGGAGATGTAGAGAGAGACATGTAGCCAATGCAGCAATGGAGAAAGAAATGAAACAACTTCATGCAAGGTTATATGCCATGGAAGAAACACAAAGGAGAGCACCATGAACTGTTAATGTTAGTGATGTCGAGAGTGAAAATCCCAAAGATGAGGAAGCTACAGGAGAAGAAGAAATAGAGGAACAATTTTTGAGATCTTTTGTCAAGATGGGAAGTAGGGTGAAGATGGAAGTCCCGATGTATGAAGGTAAATTGGATGTAGAATAATTGTTTGACTCGATAAATGCCTTAGATAAATATTTTTATTATGAGGAGATTTATTATGAGAAGAAAGTAAAGCATGGTGTGACCAAGTTGAAGGGACATGCAACTTTATGGTGGGACGAGTTGCAAGATGAGAGAAGGGGGAAAGGTAAGCCCAATATTAAGAGTTGGGATAGAGTGGTAGTTAATATCAAGGATAAATTTGTAACCAATGATTATCAACTAAATATGTTTAGAAGATTATAGAATCTGATATAGAAAGGTTTATTTAAGGAATATACTTAAGAATTCTATAAGTTGAATATAAGAGTAGGACACATGGAAAATGATGAAGATAAATTTTCTCGGTATATCAATAAGTTGAGGTATGAAATCCAAGATGAGATTACTCTAGTGACAATGAGAGCTATAGAATATGCTTATCAGGAATCCCTAGAATATGCTTATCAGGAATCCCTGAAGGTGGAAGAAAAAATGGCAAGAAAGAAGAAACATAATAACATGGGAAAGAATTCAACCCAAGGAAAAGGAACCAGACGAGAAAAGTTCTAGAAAACAAGGGAAGAATCTAGTAGCTCATGAAATTAGATAGCTAGAGGAGGAGGCTCTAGCGGAGAAGACTCCAGAGGAAGGATATCTTTTCCAAAAGGCAGAGGAAGAGGGAGAGGAGATATTAAGTGTTATGCTTGTGGGAAGACATGACACATGTCTTGGGAATGTTGTGAAAACAAAATTGTAGGTTTTAGAGAATTCCAAGTTACTAAGGATCTATAGAAGATTGTAGAAACATAGACAAAATAATAAGTTCTTGAAGAGGGAAGATCACTCATGATGAGGAAATCCCTTGTGAAACCGGAAAAGGAGATACCAGAGCCAACACAAAGAAAGAGTTTAGAGCCAACACAAAGAAAGAGTTTTTTCAGAACTTTTTGCAATTCAAGAGATAAAGTATGCAAGGTGGTCATAGACAGTGGGAGTACTGATAATTTAGTGTCCACAAAAATGGTGGAAAAGATAAAGTTGGAAATGACAACACATTTGAATCCATATAGGGTGTCGTGGCTGCAAAAAGGACATCAAATCATGGTAGGTAGACAATGTAAAATTGAATTTAATATTGGTATTTATAAGGATGAAGTATAATGTTGTTTTTTGTTCTTTTATATAATTATTAAAACTTTTTTTTGTGCATGCAATCTACTTATGAACTATTCATGTAATTATGTTATATATTCATGAACAGTCTGTGTGTGATAGATGTTATATATATGAACATACCCGTAAGGTAGTAGACAATGTGAGTGCAATGGACAATGAGAGCAGCTAGTGTGTGAGGAGAGGATGGTTGTATGCCTATGAAGGCTATTGTAGTTATCCCTTGAATAAGAAGAATAATCATTGCCAATGGTTTTTTTCAGATTTAAATTTCCACATAAATCACTGTGTCAAATTGTATATTTGTTCCTTTGTATATTTGTTCTATTTTGATGCATGTGTAATCTAACTCAGTTATATATGCTATGTTTTGCTTAAACTGCCCAATAGATATTAGCATGGCATAAGATAAAAACAATTATTTCTTTGTAAAACAGTCTCAATGGCCTTAAGTTGTCGTCTACTAAAGTTGAAATATCCAAACCATTGCTGCAAAAATTGGTAGCCGGTCCTTTCGATTGCCATAACTCAACTTTTCACTTGCAGTATTGGATGAAGATTCAGATGCTGATAGCAGTGCTCTTTTCATATCTTAATCTTGAAACTACGGACACTTGTGCTAGGAATCCTTGATCATCTTGTTTGAGATCCTCTAATCAATATTCGAGAGATGCATTTATGTCAGTAATCCCAAAACAAAGCATAAGATTTTACTGTCAAGAAGACACGTTTTCCAGAAAATGTGTGTTGCGGTGATTAGATCCAGAGTCGTGCTGCCTCTTAATTACTAGCAATTGGATGATTATCAAATGATGAATAACTTTCAGTGTTAACCGAACACCTTTAGACAGAAAAATATCGTAAGTCCGAACGCTGGGGCATTCGAGCATTCTGTTTTTCATGCAAATTGTCCTTGGTGATTGCACGGCCTGTATAGTATAAGTATACCACATATTTTAAGAGAGGTTTCAAACTCAAGTCTTAAATTATTTCATGTAAAATGCTTCCTAACATGAAGCTCCAAATAAGCATTGCACATTCCATTGTTAGTTTCCACGTATATATTACAAATATATTACTACTTTGTAACATATGCCTTCGAATCCGATGAAATCCGTGTGCCGAGTGCATGAGGGTGATAGTTTCTTGTTTATCGGGGGCCAGCCCTTGATGATTCACGCGTAAACTTCCTGTGGAGTCGAATTGCCAAGAACATCGCGCCCTACAAATTCGGGGAGGCGCCATAACCCTAATTCAAAGCTCATCACTCTTTGAGGTATATGGGAGGAGCGAGTGGATCATCGATCTTTACAGCCTAAGGAAGACACGATATGCGTGGATAATTCTCAGATCATTGAAAACGCTTTATGGAGGGAGCCATACCCGTGGTGACGGTATCTTATTCACATGAGGTATGAAACAGGATTCTTTGTTTCATTAAATTCAAGACATTTTTTTTAAACGATCGACTTTATTAAAGGATAGTAACATTATGCACATCAAGAATCTATTTTATTATGCAAATGGAAGGATCGTTTTGGTAAACTAAAATGGGTGTAGGATGTTTTAATAACTTATTAGTCTGGGAAGGTTCGCTGCAGCGTTGATCTTGAATTAGTTTCTCTTTGACCATACATATTTTTTGTTTTAGTTAATATTGTACATAGTATAAGTAAAGTAAATGTTTTTTTCTAGTATTTTAATTTTTTTTTATTAAAGATGATATTAGCTGATATGTTCTACCTCTTATTGCCCAGCTCTTTTTCTTTTTATGAAGCATAGATATCCATTGAATGTTTAAGTAATCGGCTTTAATGTTTAAAATGCTGAAGTTTTCGACCTATTAAATGTGCATAGATGTTTATGTGCCAATACTGCACTAATTTATTGATATCATTTACTGCACTAATTTATTGATATCATTTAATTTATGTCTATTTAGTTGCGTCCTATATTTCATTTCCCACTTCAGGAGCTTTAGACATGCTTGGTTACTTACGAGCATTCATTTCCCACCTCAGGAGGTTTAGAAATGCTTGGTAACTTACGGGCATTTCGAGCCATGTTAACAACTAACAAGGGAGATTGAGTTCAATGGATTTACAACTGCCCGGGGATGCTCATATATATAGGCTGCGTGGAGCCTCACATGCAACATCGACCAATAGGGAAGTTTTTGCCTAACCTGATCCAACTAACTCAAGAATCTACAGAACGCAGACCGAGTTCAGGAACCCAAATAGAGAAGAATACGCCTACCAAACTGTCAAAGCAAATATTTTTTTTCTTTCTTTTGACGTATTTGGGCCTTAGTTCTTGAATCACAGTTCTCTAAGTATTCACAGTTCTCTCAGTAATCTGGCTTCCTAGTAGGTGTACAATAGAATACAATAGATAGATATATGTAATCAATAAGATCCAGACGCCAGACTTGCTAACCAACCCACCCAATAAGCTCGGCCAGCCGTTTTTCCTCTCAGCAATAGCTTACCTATATTTTTATTGAGGAAGGTTTTTCTACAGTTTTAATGAAGAGTACAAATGCGGCCATTGTAGTCTCCACCGCCTAGACATCGCCACTTCGCTTCATAAGATGGCTTCAATCGACACCATTGCTCCTTCCCTCCACCACCTAGACATTGTTGCTTCATAAGATGCAGGCGCCACACTTATTTATTTTCTCGATCGGGGCTCTGATATGATTAAGAATTGGTCGGTTTTGTTCCCATCACTACCTATGTTCCCATCACTACCTATGTCCCTGTTACCTTCTCTCCTCCTACTACTTATAAAGAAACCTCATACCTTCGTTGTAGCACCTCTCTATTGAAGGGGGTCGATGAACGAATCTCCATTCTCTCAAGCGCAAGCAACATTCTTTTTGGTCCTTCTTGAAACGTGTTGCACCACGAATCTATTATTAATGAACGAGATTATAAAAGGCTAACGGGACAAAGACGAGTTGGGTTTAGAGACAGGCTTCCTCTTCAGGTCACCAGGATGCGATACTTCCCTATATGGGAAGACCTTAACTACGGGAATCCTTAGACTCATGTAAGCCACTGATGTGAGCTCAAGGGCATGAAGGATAACCTGTTGGTAAGTGGTTGACTTATTCTTTGCTAAATCTATTTAGATGTTAACCCTAAGAGTCTGTTACCTAAGGACTGATAATTCTGGTACGATTCATCTCCTGGGGTTGGTCGGGTCGATCTAAAAAACTTCGTCAACTGCACATTTTCATAATCAAAGATTGGTGTTTGGGGGTATGAAGTCGTAATTGCCTATTGGGTTCAAGAACTCTTTTTTTTTCTATAGTTAAATCGATTTGCGAAGCAGATAAGTTGATTCCTTCCTCTAAAGCCAACCAGGGTAGGCAGCAGAAGGACTTCAGTCTGCACTATTGTTCCTTGCCTAGACTGAAGATAGTAAATAGAGGACAATGCCTAGACTAAAGACAGTAGATATAAGACAATACCTTACGTCCAGAGGGAGGTCAGGATGGTGCATGTTTCACACGGTAGTGAACATACTGGGGTAAGCTAGACGTAGGAATGGCGCGTAGGAATGAAGGAGTCGGGCATGTCAAATTGCTAGGTAAGCTATTTTGAGGTTCTGGATTTTACTACCATAGCCATCGGATTTATTTTATGGATATGTATTTTCAAAAATCTTCATGATCTTNGCTAGACGTAGGAATGGCGCGTAGGAATGAAGGAGTCGGGCATGTCAAATTGCTAGGTAAGCTATTTTGAGGTTCTGGATTTTACTACCATAGCCATCGGATTTATTTTATGGATATGTATTTTCAAAAATCTTCATGATCTTTGGAAGAGAATATGACTAAAAATTTGATAAGAAAGTATAGAAAACAGGTTTCTGTTCCTAAATGTCACCATAGAAAAACAATTTTTTCGTTCTTATTTGGAAGGATTGTTACATGCCCCAAATATTATATGAAAGCTAAGACTGTAAGGGATAAATCACATCAATATTGCACAGTAAGAAAGGATATTTTCTAGCTTCACAGGAGATTAAGATGTGGTTGTTGGAGGGACATCGAGCACAGTAGGATTTTGAAAAATAGGTCGCACTATCTCGAACCCGATCTGCACAAATTCCATAAAGTCATTTCAGTTGCTTAATTTAAATTCAAAGTCGTTGAATGATACCTCGCACCGACACCTACCCTCATAGATGTTTTTACTGTCGGTATAATTTGCTGTGCGAGTCCCTCTGGCTTTGCTCCATTTTTTTTCTCTTTTAAAAAATATATTTGTTGAGCTCCTTGTACATGTTGATTCAGTGTATCTGGCATGAAAGTAATAATGTAACTGAGTGCTTGTTCTGCACCAAAAGCACAGTGAAGTCAATTGAATTTTACAGATGCATGCTTTTCCATTTTATCGAGTTAAAATGATGCAAAAGAAGAAATTTGTTTCTAATCAACAGTTTTAGGTATGTAGCATTTCTTTCCTGGATATCTAAAATATAAAATCATTAAACGGTCATACAACTCCCAGAAGATATAACTATGTTGTCACAAAGAACTTTTCTTGTAAACAATGATTATTTATGTCGAAGATATCTTTAACATTGCTAGCGTTTAACCCATTCCCTTCTCTGTTGCAGGCCTTGTTCCCTTCTAGTTGTCTGAGATTATATGTGATTTTGAAATTTTGGAAACGTATTTCCCCCCCAAATTTTGGTGGAGGGAGACTACTCCTTTAATCTACCGGTATATAATTTTCTCCTTTAGCGAACTTTCATCACCTTTTTATACTAGCATTAATCGGTTCAAGAATCTAAAAAAACATGTAAGTTGTAACAGCTATATTGTGCATTGTCCATTGCCATTGCATTTCATGTACAGGATAGTTGTGATAGCTGTGGTTTTCAATATGGACAACAACTAGGGTAAAATGGAAATATGCAGTGTTTACCTCGAAGATTCATTGAAGAGTATTCTTGATCTATTAGTTGCAGGCTTAAGTTACATTATACATATGTAAGATAATATTACCCATCACATATTAGCAGCCAAGAATAGTAAGTTTCTAAAAGGCAAAGATAATACCCTGGTCGATGCATTCCGAAGGGGGAGTGGAATAACCCGAGAAAGGGAGTGCAATAAGATCTGAAATGCGATGGGTGAAGTAAAAAGCTATTCTAGGTCCATCCCCCGAACAACTATTTATGATTATACAATGTATTGCAAACAAATTCCAACTATTATGATGGGCTTAGCTTAAATCTGCCTCATGCTATGCATCCACCACACAGACTATGTTTTTTTTCATCGGCCAAAAAAAATATAAACGATTTTTAACATATACTCACCAAAAGTCGGAGAATGTCATTGTAATAACTCCATTTTCATTGTACATTGAAATCGTTAGACCATTTAACCGTTCCAGCTAACTTGATGCTCCTATTCTCTGCAGCTTCGAACATCTGTATGCTTGAATCTCTTCCAATTGTATCAGACCTCAACATTCACAGTTTCCAATTCTTCACACAAAACAACATTGAGAAATTTAAGATTTACACCTTCAACATTCACAGTTTCCAATTCTTCACACGAAACAATATTGAGAAATTTAAGATTTACAATATTTGAAAGATTTTTTGGTGCCTTCAATTTCCTGCAATTTATCAGCAATTTAGTGATGATGGAAAACCTTCAACCTGCTATTTTAATTTGTTCGACGATGGATGAGTTTGTCCAGGTGTCGACCACTAAGGGCTATAGGTCGCATTTGTCAACATCCTACATCTGCTAACAACAGACATTTGTTTGACTAGCCCACACCACGTTGCAATTACCAATTTCTAGTTGTTGGCTAGATGTTGCGACATTTGTTTGACTAGCCCACACCACGTTGCAATTACCAATTTCTAGTTGTTGGCTAGATGTTGCGAGACGGTTGTTATTAGGTAAATTCACACACCAAATTTCAATTACCACTTCTAGGTGTTGTTTGATAGTAGGACCCAGTCCTAAAAAAATCCACTTATATTTTATAAAAGAAGCTAGGTAGATTCCTCACGAAAAAATGAACGTTGGGATGTGCATTTCTCTCTTCTTTGTGTTTTTTCAATGAAATCCGTAATTACCACATGATGCCAAGATCAGTAGGAGTGGATCTCCGACCACTTTCAATTACAATGGTGAGGAAAAATGTATGTTTCAGGCATCAATTCCTTGGTTTTCAAAGAAGGGTGATATACATAATGTATATATTCATTGTGCATATGTGAGGGCATCAAAACCCTTGAGCAACACTCCTATACTGGATGGGTGGTACCCATGGCGCGTTATTGCACCACTTCCAGTATACCTTTGACTCATGGGCCTTCACTGTGACTCGTTCATCGCCTCTTGGATCGACTAACGACAGTCCTGTCATCAAGTGCATAATAAAAACCTGGTTGAAGTACCTACTTTGTGCAGCCCACATGTTCGTACTAGCCGTTGGGTGAGGTAACGTCTAAAACCCAATGTTGTAGTTGGTTCTCCCCTCCTTTAACCTTTACTTTACAAATAATAATATCCCAAACTTAATCATCTTTACCGGTTGGAAAACAATGATGAGCATTAACTTGCAACTAGAGGTAGATAATCAGCAATGTTAGGTGGAGGAGGACGTTAACGTGAAATGGAAAATTGAGGCTGGTCATATATTGGGGGTGAACCCATCTCTGAGAAACCGCCTCTACTCCCCTCCTGAACAAAGGAGGTGATTAATGATGACATGATAGTTGAGGACTCGGTAAGAAATTTCACTTGAACATTGGTGCAACGAACTTGCATTGTTCTATCCATGTCCAAGAAATGTATGTGTAAAGAAAAACTACATTCAATAATTATCCTATTTTTAGTTAACTTTTTCTTTTTTCATCTCAGGAGGATTCCACATGGTCTCAAATTTGGTCTCAACTTTAGAGATGGGACAATTTGATTAATCTGTACCAAAGAGATTCTACTCCAGGTTCACACATGATGCTGACATGGCATCCATTGAAATCCACATTATTGGAATATGAAACAGTAGCTCACTAAACTCTATCCCAGCCTACCAATACCAAACCTTCCTACTTTACTATCCAGCCTGCCACTATGGCCCAGTTCCGACTAGCTTTCCTTTACGTAAAGCACTGTCCCTATTCAACTAGAAACCACCCAGGTAACATTGTTTTCCCCAATTCATATATGTGAGATGCTTTCTTGACTCAAGGCCATTCATATGCGATGTTAGATGCTTGCTTGACTCACTGGAAATCCTAATTACCAAGGCCTCTTAGTGCTCACATTAATCCTATTGATATTATTTTAAAGAAAACTGTGGTTTTTTCATAGAAGGCGTTACTGTTAATTCATCAAACTCTCTGGAAACGCTCTTTTCATAGAAGGCATTACTGCTAATTTGTCAAACTCTTTGGAAGCTCTCCGCTTTTATATTTTTGAAAAGTTTTGGGAGTTATTGTTATTACAGTATGCATATAATTGAATTTTGCTATCAGAGGATCAATCATAATTCTGGAAGGGTTAGTGTCTAAGACCAAATAACAAGCTCAATCTCTTTATTGTTTGGTGGCATTGACATCCATCCAAAGGAAAAGGAAAAGGCCAATATGGTCGCTGCAACACTAACCCGTTCTATGAGCTCTCGAGAGCGTGTCCACAACATGCTTTCTGAGCATCGCTACGAAATAGTTTCTCTGTTTTCAAGGTAATTTGTGTTTCCCTTCCCTGATGGTTGATTTTATCAGAATGCCCATTAGATATGTATAAGTATTCAGTATCTGCATTTTATGCATTAGTGTAACTGTGTAGACTTAGTATTAAGAGTTAGAGTCCCAGGAGGGGTGTTCAGGGGTGTAAGGTGTATTTGGGTATCTTATGCGTTTTGTAGGTTTTTGAGAATATGATCTGGATTGTATGTTGAGTTTGTAGGTGCTCGGTATTCCTGGTAGGTTTTGTGATTTTAGTGGGGCATTGCACATAGCAAGTTTGTGAGAGTGTGATGATGAGAGAAGTTCAAGGGTGTAGGGTGCAAGGTTAGAGGGTGCGGTATGTTGAATTTGGTTTAAGAGTTTTTGTCTGAAATGACCCCTGCTAAGAAAAAAGGTATGATCAGTTCACCTTGCTGATATTGGTCGTAGCTATGGTTAAGATGGAAATGCCCAAATTTCTCAATAGTGGTAGTCACTTGTTATCATCAATTGTAGGATTGTTGCAATATCTAGTGTAACCAGCGGGGGGATGTCAAGTTACCATGGTTTCTTTGTTGTATTTATGGAATGTTGTACATAATTTCCTCTTGGGTGGTAGCTATTTTACTTGGTTGTTGTTCTTACATTCTCTACGATTCAGGCATTTCTATATTTGTTAATTGGAGATGTCTCATAGTAGGATATCACTAGTTCAAATCCATCTAAACCCGAGCCTGATTTCTTCTTATTAGGCATCAATCCCAATGTTTTCTATCCACCACCTGGTGAACTTTGATTTGTTGCTGGACGTTTTTTCACCGCAATTGACCACCTCCCCTGTCTTACATTGTAAGATTCACATATGGGCGAAATTAGGTTCCAATTTGTAGGATCGGGCCTTATGAGTGATGGAATCAACATGATGGGCTTTAATTAGTCGGTATCCTTGTTTCATCTCTTTTTATTTTGGTGGGTTCTTCAATCTTTACCATGAGACTGTCTCATTGAGGCAAATTGTTGTTCTTGTCCAACCATCAGGGATTACATTGTTTCTATGTAAGATAGGTCGTTTGTTTTCTATTATGGGATTTTCATGAAGGCTACTTGAATTTCTGTAATACTTGATACAAAGCAATTATATTCTGTTTTGTTCCTAAACAGGGCTATGTTCCTTCCTTTTTGGGGGGCTAGAAGACGACATTATGTGCAAAGTTCTCTATTAGGGCAGGGGTGATGGGATTGATAGTCGCCTAAAAGGATTTTCTAAGGGAGAAACATAAGAATAATATTCAGCCTGCAGACAATGAGAAAAATGATTTTTGAGATGAAATGTGAACAAGGAAATTTGCACTTTGATACATTTTCTTCAGGCTAATAGCATTGAGTAGACATATTTTGGGCAATATTATAGTCTAGTTCTGCCTCAAAACACATTTTTAATAACACTCATAGGTATTGACTTCGGATAAGAGTGTATCTCCCTGTTTTGGTTGTAATGTTGTTTTAACTATAAATAATGAATTGCAACCATTAGAAAAATATTTAAAAAGAATAATTTTTTTTTGATATTGGTTGTTCAGACTAGGCTTTCTAATATCTATGATTAGCATTCAATTTTTGCCTCTTCAATTCCAAAGATTGGACACACATTTCTCTACACTTAACATTCACACTCTACTGAAGAGAATAGAAAGGCAAAGAACAATGTTTACTTTTTAAGTTTTTACTTATCACCTCATTTTGTGATCTTATTGTAAATTTCAAAATTTGTAAACTGTATTAGGAAACTAAATTTCTTCCTTAAACTTCTCCACTATTGAAGCTATTCGAGAATGAGTTATTGCATAAACTAGTGGAGCATGGTAGGGATTGTTGTCAACCTAGGGGCATGCATAGGTGAACTAATTGGCCTTTATCGAAGAACATAGATATGTAATTAAAATAGGGTGTTTAGGAGCATGCCCATGCATAGGTTACACAATATGGGTGGTGCAAACCACAAAGCCACACTGAAAGTGTGGGAACCTAATAAGTGTGGAGTTATGTTTAATCTTTGGTTGTTGCCAACTAAAAATCAGAATAATAACAATCAATAGTCTGAGAGGAGAAATGTTGATTGTGCGAATGCTGTAAAACTCCTTGATATCATATTTTTCGAACATGTCAGAGAAAACTTGTTTCTTTTATCATATTGGAGGAACTCAATTCTTAAAAGAAGAGTTTTTATGTGCATGTTCTTCTAATAGTCCACAAGAGAACTTATGAAAGCTTAAAGGATTAAAAAATTTGGGTTCTTTAAATTGAGGTAACCAGCCACGACAGTTTATATAATATAGGACATGGTAAGATGTTTATATATTCCCATGACCTTTTGAAGAATTCCCTTTTTTGTTTAATGTTGCAGATGTGTAGCACAAGGGAAGAAGATTTTACAGCCTCATCATTTATTAGATGGACTAGCAGAGATAATAAGAGAGAATGATGAGCTTCAAAACCTTCAAGATGGGCTATTTGGAGATGTGTTGAGATCCACATAGGTATAGTCAAACCTTTTTTGTTTTTTTAACAACATACAACATTATTGCATATTTCCTTGAGCAGTAGATTTCAAAATTAGTGTAGTTGTACTTGTAACAAAATGTGTGTGTAGTTATTTGTTGGTCATGGAAATATGACATATGCAGCAGGAGGCCATCATTCTTCCACCATGGGTAGTTCTTGTTGTACGACCAAGGCCTGGTGTGTGGGATTATGTTCATGTCAATGTTGATGAACTTGTTGTTGAACAACTTTCTGTAGATGAATATTTGGAATTCAAGGAACACCTTCTCAATGAAAGGTAATGATTTACATTGTGGACCCAGAGTCTATTAAATAAAAAATGGAAAATGCTAGAAGTGTAGATGTTGTCAGTGATATATTGAAAGTCTCATAACTAGATAACTTTTATAAATTGTAAAGTTACTTGTCGAAGATCATTTCCATTCTCTATTTATATATCTTTTTAAAAGTTCTCTTGTTTTTTTTCCTACATTACAAAATACAGAAGAAGGTAATAAACCTTGTCAATGGATACTTGCAAATGCATCTATATACTTTAGGTGCATGTGTATAGGTGATATAAACTTTAAATCCAATTGTGTTTTGCTCTCTTTCATATTGTCTATATCTTGTCACAGGTGCACAGATACAATCCTGCTCCTCTTTTTACTTGGATAAGAGAATCATACAACTTTGTATTTTGTAGTGTCAAGGATAACTATGTGTTGGAGCTAGACCTTGATCCTTTCAATGCATCCTTTCCTCGCCCAACACAGCCATCTTCCATTGGTAGTGGATTTCAATTTTTGAATCAACATTTCTCCTCGAGACTATTTCTTGATAAAGTAAGCATGCAGCCCTTGTTGGATTTCCTTCAAGCACACAACTACCGAGGCCAAGTCATTTGTTTCCCTTGGTTCATATATTGTATCATTTTGTTTCATAGTTTAGTTCCAATGTAATCTATGCAAAATACATCTAAATCAAATAGCAAAGAAGGATGGCCTAGTTGTTCTATAGATATAGAATATGAATTGATTAAAAATTCATAGAGCTTCCTCTTCTTTTGTTTAGGGTTCTGTTATTTATAGAAAATTGTATATTTAACTACTTCACACTCATTTCAAATCAAACTAAAACAAAAGAAACCTAATTATGAAGATCATTCTCTTCCTCCACTACATTGCTGCTTTATTTTTGTTAGATGTTTTTCTGTACTTATTCTGGAAATTTGATGACAATAACCTAGCCTTATATATTACTTCTAGGAAAAAATTGGTATGATAGTAAATATATGGATATTCTGTGAAATGTGAGTCCTTCGGGGTGGGATAATGATAATTCAAAGCATATAACTTATGGCCTACACACATAGAAGAGTAACTTTCTACATGTGAAATATTGTTAGGGGAACTGTTTGTTTTGGTTTGGTTAGAAAATGATTTTTCCTTGGTTTTGTGCTCTTTTCAGTTTCTCATTTGTAGTATGTTGAGAATTTGGGCAAGTATAACATGTGTCATTTTAACTTGCAGAAGTTGATGTTGAATGAGATGATACAGATTTTTCCCAAGCTACGCTCATCCTTGGTAATGGCAAGGAACATAAGAGAATGGTTGTCACTTAGGTCAATTGTTTGTCTTTATCCATATAATGGCCTCATATTCCCTATCTACACATGTATTTATCAGTACATTGTTGTCCATGACATTGCAAGCTTGTGAATGCGAATTTATCTTGGCTCAATTTGAAGATGTTTGATCTTATCTCATCTATCACAAGTAGGCAAGACATCCCTAGGATGTTTGAACTTTGAGGTCTATTGAACTTCTTAATGATCACGCTAATTCTTAACCTCAGTCTTTGCTTCTCCTTGTTGATTTTCTCTAGGAGATTATTTCATTTTTTGCAATTTTTTCTAATGTATATTACCCTATTTTTGTGTACCTTCGTAGCCTCTTTAGAATCTACCCTATTTTTGTGTACTTTCATAGCCTCTTTTTAATCTACCCTATTTTTGTGTACTTTCATAGCCTCTTTAGAATATCATGTTTTGGAAGTACTTGGAGTGCATTTACATTTGTCTTCAACATAATTTGTGATTGTTCTTTTAACTTACATAATATACTACACCCAAAAGAGATATGCTTCATTATGGGAAATGAAGCTTGGTTGGGTCCCATAGATTTCCCTAACTATTATTGAGATATCTGATTTGCATTCATTCATTATGGGAAATGAAGCTTGGTTGGGTCCCATAGATTGCCCTAACTATTATTGAGATATTTGATTTGCAGTCATTCGTTAACATTCCTATCCTTTTACTATATTAAAATTTAACAGTTAATACATATATCTTGTAGGTTGTTGGTCAATCAAGACTCACGGGGCTTTGTTGAATGGCTCTTAGGAAATTTTGTATCATGGTAGTTCTAAGTGCAAGTTTTCCTTTTACTATATTAAAATTTAATTGTTAATACATATATCTTGTAGGTTGTTGGTCAATCAAGGCTCACAGGGCTTTATTTAATGGCTCTTAGGAAATTTTGTACATGGTAGTTCCAAGTGAAAGTATTCCATGTGGATTCTAATTGTATTAAATGGATTTATTGTATCTCTTAGCTATAATTGTTCTGACGTTAACTCAGTGGTGATTGTGGGAATTTCATAAATCTGCACTCTAAGCACTAAGTAAATTTTTCCTCATTTACTTGAGGTTCCTCGGATCTATTTCATTCAATTTTAGCTATAATTGTTCTGACGTTAACTTAGTGGTGGTTGTGGGAATTTCATAAATCTGCACTCTAAGAACTTAGTAAATTTTGCCTCATTTACTTGAGCTTCCTTGGATCTATTTCATTGAATTTTAGTATTTACTTGAGCTTCCTTGGATCTATTTCATTGAATTTTAGTTTTTATGGCTAAATATGACAAGTAAAATGGTTGTCATGCTCAAATTTGATTTGCCTGAAATGCTTTGTTTCATGTTTTTGGATTTTTCTACTCACTTCCATGCATTGCAAATGCTTTGTTTCATGTTTTTGGCTTTTTCTATTCACTTTCATGCATTGCAAATGCTTTGTTTCATGTTTCATGTTTTTGGATTTTTCTATTCACTGTCATGCACTGTAAATGCTTTGTTTCATGTTTTTGTCTTTTTCTATTCACTTTCATGCATTGCAAATTCTTTGTTTCATGTTTTTGGATTTTTCTATTCACTTTCATGCATTTTAACTGGGAGTAGCATGGTTGTCATGCTCAAATTTGATTTGCCTGAAATGCTTTCCGCTATATAGCAGTACATAGTGAAGTTATATTTTTTCAACCTTGTTCAGCAAGGACGAAGTTGCAATGCAACACTTGTTAAAAAAAGTGACCCTTTAGCTTGACATATTGTTCAAAGAGTAAGATTAAGGTCCTTTCTATCCTAAATCATTGTTTCCACGTTTCCAATTATTAACCTTGTTGGTTGATGGACATTGAATTATAAAAGACAATATCATAAAGACTAAAGAGACACATAAAATTCCAAGAATCATGATTATTTGAAAGCGACAAGTCCACTTTGCTAATCGAGAGTGTCAGATTGCTCCCCTCAACTCTTCTTTAAAAAAATGTAGAGAATCATCTTTGTGAGGGGTGTCCAAGTGTCTACTTTCTATCATTGGAAATTGTAGATTTATGCTTGCAAGGTATCCATGAATTTGATAAATGTTATAACCATTTATTCCTTAGTTGAGATCCTATGTAATATTTTATTACATGATTTGATTATTCATGCTAGTTTCAATTTTAGATATTTTCTTATTCATTTTCTTAGTTGAGATCTTATGTGGTATGTTATTATATGATTTCATTCTTCATGCTAGTTTCAATTTCAGATATTTTCTTATTCCTGTTGTGAGACTTATCCTTGATGATTTTACTCGAGACTCCTAGGTTCACAACCAAGTTTTGAAGAATAACGATCACCCAATGCTTCTTCTTTTGAGTCATTCCCAAACCATCTCCATGATAGCCTTGTTTGTTTAGAGGTGGAGCTTCTTTGTTTTGGTAAAAGGATTTCAATATTAAATATGTTTTAACTAATGTTTTAGGGTTTATTCATGAACAATATAAGATAGTTCATTCATAATAGAAAGCTTAGTATTTATAAGTTGTAGTTTTGGGTGGTTTTGTGTTAATGGAAAAAGTACAGAGTTATAAGTTTGAGGTGGATAAATTCAACTCAAAAATAGTTTTGAGCTATGGAAGCTTAAGATGTAGGATTTTCTCAAACAACAAGGTAACAACAAGAACGGTGATGGTTGATTCACCGTGAAAAAAAAAAATATTTACTTTGGAGTTGTAGAAATTATTGATTGCATCTAAATAGGCATATGTCTCTAAGACCTGCATAGGCATGCGTATGGTTTAATAGGTCACCTATGAAAATTAAAAACATAGATTTAGGTAGATTGAATATGTGGGGGAGGGATGTATGTTGAGTTAGCCTTAGCTCGGTGAAAGAGTTAATGAGTTAAATATGTTTTTAGGTCAAAGAAGGTGGTTTTTTAGGTCCATGTGTTTTGGGTATCCCGTGGTATTGTGTCCATGGATTGCATGTAATGAAGCCTATAAAAGGCTTGGTGAACTCCATTGTAAATGGGCCTAGAGGTAAGCAGTGAAGGATAACTTGGTCGGCTTGGTCGGATTTGGTCAAGGTTGTTCGAATGCAAAGTTCGAGGTGGAGCAATGTGTCTAGTTTAGAAAGGTGGGTTTGTATAAAGGATGATGTGTTGGTACGACAATCAAGTGTTTGAGAATATATGATGAAGGTAAGTTCATATCCATGGAACTTGGAAAATATTGCAAGGAAGTTGGGATCGAATAGGCATGTTCAATAATGTCAAGTTGCAACAATAGTTGTGGACATAAGCAGTTGTGCTATCTAGTAACTCGGTCACCATCAGTTGCAAAAGACAAGAATATTTAGGAAGAGGTATGAACATGTCATCTGGTGATTACTCAAATGTTAAATTATTCGGTTTTGATGCTTATGGTTTTTTATCAACAGTCTAAGTAGGACTTAGATCAAATAGGTAGATCTTTGATATGGTGATGATGTTAAGGGGTGCGGACTGTGGGATCCTACTACCCACATAATCATCATGGACAGAGATGAAGTGTTTGATGAATCTCCTTTTATAAAATCAAACATAGTAAAATATGAAAGGTTCAAAGCATGGTTGGTATCAGAAAGGCATTTGGAAGGTATTGATTTCCATGAAAGTTTCTCATCGGTTGTTAAAATATTGTTTCTATTTCATGATTGTGTTAGCACTGGTTGTGTTAGTACAAATAGATGTTAAAATTGTTTTACATGGATTTTTTTGGATAAGGGGATGTATATGGAACAACCAAAATGGTTAGTTCAGAATCACAACAGGAGATTTGTTTGCAAACTCAAAAATCATTGTATGGCTTGAAGCATGCCAGGAAAATGGTACAAGATGTTTGAGTCCTTCATGGTGAGCCAAATTTTACAAGAAGTGAGTATAACCATTGTGTTTATGGTATATTCATTATCTTGGTGTTATATGTTATGCTTGTTGCAAGCATGGTTGAGGTCAACAGGTTGGCTCAGTTGGTTAGGACGTTTGTTATGAAGGATCGGAGAGGAGGAAAATAAATCTTCGGCATAGAAATACACAGAGACATGAAATATGGTAAGATTGGTTATCACAAAAGAAGTATGTGTTGAATATACTCGGGAAATTCAGTATGAATAATATGAAACTGGTAAAATCCCTTTGGATTTCCATTGTAAGTTATCTTCATGTTTATATCCTAATTGATGAATAAGAAAAGGGTTATATGTCTCGAGTATTATATCGTTGTAGGAAGTTTGATGATTGCAGTGGAGAAATGGTTAGCATTTCACATGCAGTTGTTGGTGTTAGTAGACACATGGAAAAACTAGGTGAAGAGCATGGAAATGGGTGCTTCAAACACAAAAGCACAAGTATCACCTACAATGGTTGCAGTTATTTGGTATGTGGTTATGATTCATGAGATTTGGACAAGTGCATCAGTTTATTAGACTGGTTACTGATGCAGAAAGAATGGTCCATGATGGAGTGAATCATGCAGGCATGTTCACATAACGATATTGTTAGAGAATTTGTGAATGTGTGATGGCATTTGAATTCTCTTGGCTTGCAGAAAAGGTGATGAATTAATTAAGGGCATGATATATCACGTAAATTGTTGTCAAGGTGGAGATTATTGGAAAAATGCCAACGAATTTCCTCATGCGGTCACATGCACATGCATGCAACTATGTTAATGTGCATGCATGAAATCTATGTATGAACCATCTGTGTAACTATGTGATCTATTCATGATCAATCTGTGTATGAGTGATAGATGTTATATATATGAGCATACCCATAGAAGTGTGAGTGAAATGTGTAGTGAGTCTGTGAGAGAAAGACACAATACTGAGGTGTTTTGTGTATGATATGAGAGAATGGTTGTATGTATGGGTTGGCTATTGTAATTCTCCCTTGAATAATAATAATACAGACTATCATTGCCCTGGTTTTTCCCCTCATTTGGTTTCCACATAAATAACTCTGTCAATTCTGAGTTTATTGTTCTTGATTTAATGTGTGTTTGATCTTGCTTGTTTAGGATTTAGTTATATGCTATGTTTTTCTTCTGTTACCCAACACAATTGCAGTATAATAAAAAAAAAAATTCCTTTGACATGACATGGACATGGGGTAATGCTAAAGCCATGATATAACTTAACGTCATAATAAAAATATTGGTGGGAAATATTTAATATGAAGTAGATTAATATGAAAAGATAAATTCAAGGTCATTTAGTTTGGGGAACAAGAATATCATGTGGAAAATGGCAACGTGGTATCATAGTATATCTTTGTTTTTGCATGGCCCAATATTAAATTCATAAACAAAAAGACAAGTTGGTATTACCTATATGTTATAATTAAATATTTGAGAGATGTGACGTATATGCAATATTATCAAAGATGTCATATGACTTGCCTTTAACTAACTTTCAAACCTTTATCTATTTAGATAAGGTAAGGTATATATCCATAAAGGGGATATAACAATCCGAAATATAAGATGTTAATGTGTTATTCAAGAGTGAAATATGAAATCATTTAAAAGATGAGGAAAGGAAGAATGGGTCATTTAGTGATAGGTCAAGAGTCATGATATTTTTGTCGTATTGCGTCAAATTTTGTGAGAGTGTGCATAGATTTTTTGTAAGGGATTTGAAATGAGAGGGAAATAGAAATCAATATGCACACAAAATTTATCCAACTTTTTTTAAACCTGGACACACGTTTGTTGAGAGAGTCTCTCAAAAAAATAAAAAAGACTCCAACTAATTACTTATGTAAGCATTACTTCCAAGACCCTCCCTTAATGCTTACATTACACTCATTACAACATTGATCACAATTACATGACACTCTTTACAAAACTTACAATACGAATTACAAATTACATTTTTAAGTCACATTGTCTAGCTGGTCTTCCTAAGCACTTACACTCATTCTGAACTTCTTTGTTTTCTCTCTTCTCTTCTACACACTCTTGAGATTTCCATTTCATTCATTTAAAACATAAAATATTCTTACCATCATTGATGAACTTTGCAAGATCAACAATATTGACAAACTTGGCTCGTTGGGGCTTCCGCGATAAAATTTGTCGAGTAATAAACCACTCTATGGACCTACCACTATCTATCGGATATTTCACTTTTGTCTATCCGTCAGTTTCTAGGAAGGTGGTCTGGATACTGAATGTGTTCAAAATTTGATCATATAATTTGACTTGTCTAACACAAAAGGATCTCATAAAAATAACGTGTGACAAATTCTCTTGAAGCTCGAAGAACAACAAGACCCATCAATTTTATAACATGTTGTAAACATAACCAAACTAGTGACCATCTTGTGGAAAGGTGAGGGTTTCCACACATACCAAATTAAGTTATATTACCATGTTCTATAGTTGGGTCTGGATTATACATTTTTACAAATTCAAATATAATAGTAATAAATACTTTAATACATATCACACATATAATCTTGCACCGTGAGATGATCAGAATCGAAAAAAAATAAAAGAATCGGGGACATAGATCCTTGAAAATGCAGTGATCAATATTCTCACATAAAATTTCACACGGAGCAACACTCCTTATGCAATATATTTCCAGAAAGATATTTGATTATCGCATATATAAAGTAAATTGTTGTGAAGCTTCTTGTAAAGATCCACCTGTTTAACAACGAATTTAAATCAAGCCCATTGGTGTCTCTTCTTGACTAAGGCATGGCTCCAATGTATCCTCGAAAATATACAACAAGTAGTAAATGAATCTGCAAACAATCTCTCAACTTCTTTGCATGCATTTTAAGTTCCTCCAGATTGGATTTCACTGGAAAATATGGCTCAGAAATTATGGTTGTTCCCTGTTAAAATAATGTTGAATTGATTTACAACGAGATAGTGAGGAGATCCGGAAATCCAACTCATGTTTCCTCTTTTGCACAACGACGTCGACGTCTACTCTCCCTTCCTTAGCAGAAGCCGATTTGTGACGACCCCTCCAATACGCCAATGGTTTGTCTCCCTGCTCAGCTTTGATGCATCTACAATGGTTTACATGAATCACTCACAAACACACAAACACAAAAAAAAATTCAAACAATCATTTCACTCTCACACACACCTAGGTATCCCATTATGGAGTTACCCAGAGCACTTGGCTCTAATACCAAAATGGAAATCAGGATGCACACAAAAATATTTATTTTTTAATTACGTATTTTCACAATATAAATACATTTACAATTTTTTTGTGAGATACAACTTATTCTAAACCTAGACACATTTGTTGAGAGAATCTCTCAACAAACTCAAACAAGTTGCAACTAATTACTAATGTAAGAATTACTTTCAAGAGAGGGATCTTGGCAAGGCTTTGTAGGCTAAAAACTGATGACCGAAAATGGTCATCCACAATAGGTATCATGTGTTGAGTTAAATCTCATTTAAATCTCAAATTTGTTGTATTTGTGTTGTTCAATTTTACTATTTGGTACTAATAACAATATTTTTAATATGTTTGTAGGTTGTTGATATTTTCTCCAATTACATGACTAGTCCATTGCTTGGGCACCCTACCAAGGATTTTGGGTACCTGTTTCCAGGACAAGGGTTATAACAACCCTTGTACAACCCATGGGGGTTCACCGCTGTCCACCCTCACCATATTTCATATTCCATGCATCCTTAGTGGATACATCTGCAAGCCACCCACCCACACCACCTCTTCCATAACATACATCCATAGTGTATGCACTCATATGCCACCCACCCCCCCACCATTTATGTCTGTGCCAACCATCGAGGATCCCATAGTATACGTTTCCTCGGAGTAGGTTTCACATTCAATCACTCCACCTGCATGTGACTCTCCATTGCTGCACAAGTTATTCATGGTGAGATAAAGTGTTGATGATCAATTTTTTTGTATTATGACTGAAATTGATTTTATACATATTTGTTTAAATTTCATGATTTAATCCTTGTAAATGATGCAGGGTGGAATCATTGAGAGATTAGAGTCGTGGAGGGAGGGTAACACCCTCATTATTGTCGATACCATCTGCGGTAAGTTGTCTTATCTTTAATTACAAATTATCGTTTTGTAAGTCTTTTAATTCATTATGGAAAAAACTTAAATAACAACATTTTTTCTTTGTCCTATCTCCAGAGCAATGAACCAGGCCTAGGTGCAAAACCACTCGATGTGCTTCTTCAAGAAAGAGAACAAAGATCAATTTTTGGGATCTTCTTGAGGGAGGCAAGGGTGGCAGTGGTCAATGAGTGACAAATGGCTGGAATTTTGTATATAGGCCACCATATGACAATTTTTTTTTTATCTTAGGGCACTTTCTGTCGTTTTGTGTATTGGGCACGATGTGTCTTTTTGTAAAAAATGCACATTTTAGATGATGTTGAATACAAACACATTTCATGAATCTCATTGTTTATTTATTTTATGTTGATGAATGTATGAATTTCAAAGTTTTTCGATTTCCACTCTTTTTTGTTACATATGAAATCATAAGAAATAAATATAATCTAAATGGATTTAAAGAAATCTATTCTCAAAACATAACTCTCAGAAACAGTAAATAGAAACAACTTTGTAACTCTATTCTTCTCAAAACTAATTCCAGAGAAAAACATTACTACAAGGATATTCCTAGGAAACATAGATTTACACTATTTTATAAAAGGAGAAACCTACATCAACATCAAAATAAATTTTCCATTTGATTCATACTTACCTACAAAAGTAATTCTAAAACAATTAATGCATTAAATGAGAACATACCTATTACAAAAAATAAGAGAAATAAATTAATAAAGAACATATAACTATTCACTAAAGATAACTTTACATAATGTAAATACTTACTAGATGCATAAGACACAAAACCAACAACAAAATAATCCATGAGTTGAAATCAATGCACACAAAAATATTTAGCAAAAAGTTCCTTAACTCTATATTGCATTTTTCAATTACTATTTCAAGTAGTTCTTAGTACAATTCATCCCCATTGCCTTGTGTTTCCTTGCATTGCCATGTCTATCCTTGTATAGCCTTACCATTTATTTCCTTGCCTTACCTTGCCATGTTATTGTTGGACACACCTACCACACTTAGAGGGGGGTGAATAACACATATTTCATTAAATTTGGAAATATTTAGTGGATCTAGAATTTTAGAACTTTATCTAGATTGAGTTTTTTCAAAAAAAGAATTATAAAATCATTTAATTCACTACTTTGAATGTATATATTCACCATTTTTTTGTTATAAAGGTATCATTATAAACTCTCATGTATCATTATAATTTATTCCCATTATTATTATTTATATTTTTGTATTGAAAGTTAAATGGATCTAG
>ML783723.1:9684-33058 GCA_009831015.1 Picea engelmannii
ATGTCCTTTCTTCCCACAATTCCAGCACTTTATCTTTCCAATTCTAGATTTGGATCTACCCTTCCTAGAATTCCCACGGTTCCCTGGGCCCTTTCCTCTATCATTTTGTCTTCCCTTGTTCTCCATGTTCAACGCATTACCTAATGTCTCACCTATTCTTTTCCATTGCATTTCCTCACTAAGGATAACACCAACAACATCATCAAATTTTAAAGTATTTGAACTAGAGACAGAGTTACTTACAGCCATGACCAACCTATTCCATCTTTCTAGCAGTGAGAACAAGATTAGAAGAGCCCTGACCTCATCATCAAAGTCCACTTTTACAGAACTTAGTTGATTAGTAACCATATTGAAATCATTTAAATGATCTGCAACAGACCCACCTTCTGACATCTTCATATTAAATAATATCTTCATTAGAAATACCTTATTGGATGTTGATGTTTTTTCATACAATTTAGCCAATGCGTCCATCAAATCCTCCATTGTCTTTTCTTTCGAAATATTGAAATCCACTGATGTTTCCAGGCTCAACCGTATTGTTCCTAGAGCCTTTCTGTCAAGAATCTCCCATTCTTCGTCCTTCATGGTCGTCGGCTTCTTTTCTACTCCACCCAATGGTAGGAATAGATCCTTCTGATATAAATAATCTTCCATCTGCACCTTCCATAACTGGTAGTTTTGGTCATTAAATTTCTCGACCCTAAACTTTCCATCTTTCTCCATTGCTCCCACTAGAACTAGGAACCCTACTTTCCTACGAGTTACCTTTCGCTCTGATACCAGTTGTTAGAAAAACAGGACTATGGAGAAATAAAATAAAACAAATGCGGAAACAAAACACAGAAGATACACAATACAATAGAGACACAGATTTACGTGGTTCACCCACTGTGGGCTACGTCCATCAGAGAAATTGGTAGGTCCTTCCTTTATTATTATCCAGCAAATGAAGGGATACAACCTACAACAAACCCGTTGTAACTTCCTCTTCTTTTTCTCATAGTCTCCTATCTCAGAATACAATATTCATCGTCTTTCATAGAGGAAATACATTTCCCTCATAACAGAGGGTTTCCTTCTAGGGAAAAAAACCCTAACATAATTTCTACCATTAGATCTGCGACCTTATAATCAACGGTCCATATTTACAACAAAATTACAATATACATTTACAAGGCATTTTTTCCCCGGACCCCGTAGAGGGGGTAACCCCCCTCTGCACTCCCCCGCATGGAAGAGTGTACATACTTATGGGGTGTAAATTCTTCATGGGGTATAAACATGGTTGAAAACAAAATACCTCTAAATCAAGAAGATAATCAGGCTCCACAACCAACACAACTTACATTACCTAACTTACTTTTCCCGTAAATCAACCCTATCTAGTAAAGAAACAAATATAGGGGCCATATACTTGCCTCTATCTTGCCATAGGATCCCTTGAGGTTGTTGGGGAAGCCTCCCTTGTGTTGTAACTTTGTCCTTCAATAAAAAAAGGGAATTAATTTCCTAGGTGATAGTGGCAATTACTTCCATATGATGCATCAATCAAGAATATTGTGAAGGTTTTGCACAAGTACTAGATTGTTTGACAACAATTAACAAAATTGAAGGGGTAAACATCCAATGGAGAAATTCTCTATTACAATTAATATCCATACAAATCATTCTCACACCTCCTACTCTTATTTATACTAATTCTATCTTCTGAAGAATATTCTAGAGGTAGATATTTCTAGAAGTAGAATCTTTTGTTATGTCTTCTTACATTAACTTGTTCATATATATTAAATAGGCCTTATTAAATAATGTCAACATTTATTACATGGAAAATATATTATTCTATCTTTGTGAGGGGTTGGGAAGGTTAGGTCCCTAACATTCCCTCCCCCTTGAAAAAGAGCCTCGTCCTCAAGGCTTAAGACGAGGAAATTGTTGCAGAATGGTAGTCGTCTCCTAGGTGGCATCTTCTGGTGGAGTATCCTTCCATTGAACTAAAACTTCCTTGATGGTGCACTAACGGAGACGACGGTCTCGCTGGTCCAATACAAATTTTGGTTACAACCAAATGGAACATTTTTCATCCAACTATGGTATATTGTTCTAGGTGTGGCACTTGGTGCCAATTACTTTCTTTAGGGATGAGACATGAAAAATGGGATGTAGCTTGGAGTGAATGGGAAAGGATAAATTATATGCCACTAGTACCACACATTTGAGAATAGTGTAAGGACCATAAAATTTGGGGGCAAGTTCCTGACACTGTTGGTCTTTTAGTGAATTCTTCTGGTATGGTTTTAAACATAGAAACACATGGTCCCTTTTAGCAAATTGACATTTAGAACGTCCCTGATCTACATGTTTCTTCATGCGGTTATAAGACATGACCATATTTTATTTGAGAGTATGGAGAATGGTCATATGAACCGTAGTATTTCAGTCAACCTCATGAAAATTTAAGATACCCGAAATGTATGGAAGAATCGATGGTGGCTTCTGTCTATAAATTGCTTCAAAGGGAGTCATGTGAGTGGAAATATGGTAAGAGGTGTTGTGCCACCATTCAACGAGGGGTAACCACTAAACCCACTGATGGTTTTTTTCAAACACAACACACCTCAAATATGTTTCCAAAATTGTTTTGACTTCTTCCATTTGGCCATTAGTCTCGGGATGATAGGATGTGTTGAGATGCAATTGGGTTCCTTGGAGCCTGAATCATTCTTGCGAGAAATTGTTGGAAAAAATTATATATCGGTTAGAAACAAAAGAATAAGGTATTCCATGGAGTTTGAAGATATTATCCATAAAACATTGAGCCACTATGGATGTTGTGAATGGGTGTTGAAGAGAACATAAATGAGCATACTTGGAAAGACGATTGACTACCACCATGATGACTGACATATTTCCTAATTTGGGTAATCCAACAATGAAATCCATAGAAATATATGTCCAAATAGTAGGTGGAAGTGGACGCAGTTGGAGTGTTCCTAGAGGTTCAAAAATATCTCCCTTATTTCATTGACAAATATCACATTCGACCACAAAGGTGCAGATTTCCTACTTCATACCATCCCATAAGAAAGAATGTTTGACCCATTCATAAGTTTTGGTAAAGCTTGAATAACCTGCAGTCGGTGAAGCATGAAACTCAAAGAGCCCAGTGGATTTAAGGGCAGATTTTTTTCTTATATATAGGAGACATTTATATCGAAACTTGTCATTATGCCAAGAGTACCCTGGAGTAGCTTGGGGATCTTGTTGCAGTTGTTGGATTAGGATGGAAATTTTGGAGTCTTGCAACCATTCCTAATGAATAGCCTGAAGCCAGTCAGTGACAAGGAATGAGAGGAAAAAGAGGGACCCTTCTTCTTCATATTTTTCTGGAAAGAGCGTCATCCACCATAGTTTCTTTGCCTTTATTGTAAATGATCTCATAATCAGATCCAAACAGCTTGATTACCTATTTTTTGTTGCTCTGGGGATGAAATATGTTGTTCCATGAAGTAATTGAGACTTTGATGATCTTCTTTAATTTTGAAGTGTCATCCCAAGAGATAAGGGTGCCAAAGATCCACTGCATGTAAAATAACCAACATTTCTTTTTCATATATTGATTGGCCTAAATGTCGCTATGACAATTGTTTTCCAATGAAATCCAAAGGCTACCCATATTGCATAAGGACTTCCCTGACTCCTCTCATTGATACATCACATTCTAGAACAAAGGTCTTGATGAAGTCAGGTAGGGATAGTACAATAGCAATGCACATATCTTCTTTTGAGGCTTGGAAGGATTGGTCAGTGATTGGAGTACAATTGAAACCACTCTTTTTAAGCAGATTTGTTAGAGGAGTCACAACATTTCCATAATTTTGAACAAACTTGTGACAATATCACATTAAACCTAGGAAATTATGCATAATTTTAAGAGATTTAGGGTGAGGCCAATTCTACATAGCTTCAATTTTCTTAGGATCCAACCTTACTTCATCCTTTCCAACAATATGACCAAAGTACTCAACTTCAAAGACGCCAAAAGAACATTTAGACTCTTTGAGGAAAAAAAATTTCTCGGAGAGGAGATGGAGAACTTGATCCACATGGGTAATATGGGCTTTCCATGTTTTTATATTGTTGGTATAGGGGCAGACCCAGGGTTCAACGCTACAACAACACACCAACAAAACCCTAACTACCGGCCCTTTCAGCAACACCTGCGAAGCAGATGAAGTCTCACCCGAGGTAGAGGCAGGGGTGGTTGCAGGACTCAAGTGTCTGCAACCTGAGTTGGGACACCGATCTATGATTGAACTACTTAATAACACACTTAGAACCTCCATTTCCTCAATATACAATCAATAACCACTTCGCTTGTAAGACAGAACTTCCTGGAATTAACACTGATCTAATGTATTTAAGTGCTTATCATAAGTAAATAGATCGGATCTGCTAGATCAAGCACTGAGCATATTCATGTATATCAGATCTATAATTCTATCTATCATTATTACTAAACATAAGCAGATCTATCTAGCCATCTCAAGTACTTAGAAAAAGGAGATATAAACACATCAAAACAAGCACAAAGAAAGACAACATAGTGTTTACATGGTTCACCCCCCTCCTGGGTCTACGTCCACCAACTCTTCTTATTTATAGTCTTTGGTCAATTGGTTACAAGAACAGAGCCTCAAGAATCCTTACTCCACATAGGACAAAAGATCTGTGCAACTCGTTAGATCCTTCTTCCTTATGTTATAGCACTAAGCCCTTCCTAATCTGTCACAACCTCTTTCACTCGGCTCTGCAAGTCTCTTTCAGTCATGCACAAAGCATTCACAGACCCTACTTGCACTTAGCATACATTCACATCACTTAGATCTAGCACTTAGCCATTCGTTCACGTATCCTCTATCCTTTCTTCCTAGCCTAGGCATATACTTATACATACAAAATAGGCCTAAACATGGGTAAACCTATGGGCCGACATCCCATTCCCGTTACATATTCCCAAAAACCCTAAAAGAGGCCCAAAAGGGGGCCGCGATCCTGTGATCTCTGCTTCATCTTGCGCTCCTCCTTCGATAGACTGTTGAAGTTCCAAAATAGGTCAACATAAACAAGAAATTCCCAAAACTTGGTCAACGGTCAACAGGCCCCCAACACTCACCTGTGACCTATCCCGAGTCACTCTGGTCTAACCATTTATGCCTCGAACGCCTCGATCTTGGCTTGAGTTGCTTCGACCTGCTGATTTTTCATGGCCTCTTGTTCAGTGAACTCTTGGATCACTGCGTCGTTCACTGGTCCTTCCAGGAACTGCTCTGCTGTGAGGATGACCTGGTCAAGCTTTGCTCCTTGGGTCTTGACCTCTGTAAACAATATCCATGCCTTATCTTGCATAGGTTGAAGTGGTTGAGTGACTTCCATCACATTGCTTTGAATCATATGGATCTATTGTTGAGTTGTGCATTTTTTGTGAGACCTCTTCATTCTGTCTATAGCTGACAGGGCCTTCAGCTGCGCCTGTAGTGTATCTACATGTTGCTTCACTTCTTGGAGCCACGACTCCAGCGACTGTAACTCTGGGTTCTCAGTGACATTCTCATAGGTCTGAGCGTTGTGGTTACTCAACTTCTTGCACTCTAAGGAAAGAGATTTTAATCTATTGACTGTGCTGCGGGTAGTTGCTTCCCGTAGTTCTTGTACATCTTGAGGGGTATCGGGCATAGTGCAGAGCTCCAAGTTTTCTATGCACTGCCAGATCTACTATATTACTTCTTTGAGTTGTGCCACCTGTTGTGGAACTCGTTCTTAGGCCTTTACCTCGATGACTGTCACAGAGAGAAGTGATTTTTGAACCAATTCCTTAAATTTGAGTTTCTCTGTGAGCAACCGTTCCATTTATTTATGCATCTGGGTTTTTTCTTCATCGAACTTCTCTTACAGAGAAAGCTTCTCTCATTCTACATTACTATGATACTCTAGAAGATATCCTTGTGCTTGCACCAAATCCTGGGTGGCTTGTGATATCTCCTCATGTGCTCGTCGAAGGCGAGCTTCGACTGTATCTGTGATCCAGTGGAGTTGAGCTGGCTCATCTCCCATTTCTGGTGTTCATCCTGATAGAGGCGCAGTAGAAACTATGTGGCTAGACTGTAGTGCCTACTGCACTTCTTGAAGTTCTGCCTTGATCCGACTGAACACCTCCTTCTACTTAGCTTCTTTATTCTCTGCTATCACCAGTGAAGCATCATTCAATGTTGTTACGATGAAGTCAAAGTCATCTGAGGTGAGGATGGTCTCAAACTTAGTCCTGGTTGCTTTCGATTTCTTCCTTGAGGAAGGTTTAAGAGGGGAAACCTTCATTTTCTTTGAGGGGTCCTCCTTGTCTCTAGGCGGTGTAACCTCACCTTTCTTCTATTCTACTTATGTGCCATCTATCTCTCTGGCATCACCTCCTTGATTAGGTGAGATAGAAGTAGTCTTCACCAAGGTACTGCTTACTTCTTGATCTTCTTCATTCTTCTTGGTATTGCTCAGTCCAGGTGTATTGTGCACTGCTTCTGGACTATCTATATTAAATAAATCCACAGGTTCTACTGGGATGAGGAGGTCCACTGACCACTCCTTAGTAATCTCTTCCAAGTCTTCCTATGTCATCTTATAGTATGATTTCAGCTATTGTTTATGCTCATCAGCATGCGCTATGATATATATGAAATGGTGGTCTATGTTGAATTTCATCAAGGGTATGAACCTATGGAGAGTGTTCGAGGTTATGCGCAGCTCAGACTGGATATCGGTCTTCAGCTAATTGTAGTAGGTGTGGAAGACGACATTTGGTTTCCACTACATGTTCATGTCACTGGAGTACCACAACGTACTGAACTTCGTGGATAGTGGTTCAAAAGGCTCGATGTCTAGGAAGGTCACACCTTTTGGCATCTCCCATGCAATAAAAGCGATCAAGACAAGCAGCCAGCTAAAGTGGAACTCATACCTTTGGTATTGCGCTTCCCTACAGTCTAGTTCTAGCTAGTTTACAAGGTACTTCACCCAATTCATTTGAAGTCCTTCTGCGCACTTCCCTGGAAGGTCAAATACAAACCCAGTGACTTGGGTGGGTCAATTCTTACGAACCAACTTCCCTACGACCATCTGACAGGCGAGGTGCATTGTGCCATTCTCGATGGAGGCTACCTTGTAGCCTCGCGTTCCCTTCTCTACATCACCGTAAGTGTCCTTTATCTTCTGGGTGAGAGTGTGATCTGCAGTCTTTCTAGGGTAGAAATCCTGTGGGTCAAGGCCTTTCATGCACAGCCCTGTGATCCGATTGATCAATGTCAAATCCACTGTGATGTGGCGATTCAACCACAAATATCCACCATGGTAGTAGGACAACAACAACTTGATGCATGCGTTCACTTATTGATGTCATCCGAAGTGTGGGATCTTCATAATGTTCAGTAGGGTGGACTGCGCGAGGTTATGGGTCCATGGCTTAGGAATGATCTTTGAATTCTTTCCTTAAGTGACAGTTAAATACTTATGTGGGGATAGCATGTTGTATGCCTTCCTTTAGCCGATGTTGAACTCACTAAAATCCAGCGCTGCGATCTTGTCTTAGTCATATTGCACTGCGTGTATCCCCTTCAGGAGGTACGCAATGACCAAAGCGTACTCAAATTCCCAGGGCACACTGTCTCAGTTTATCACTCTACTTAGAGGGGGTAGATAAGTGGGTAGAATGCTTAGAATCAGCTTGGCATTCGCGAGATCATCTATGTGCTTAGTGCACTTTTCAAATGCTGATCGGGATGGTCCATATTGAGCAGTGGATGGAGATGCTTTCATGGCTCCTCTGGACGATGCTTGGATACTTGTGGACATCGACATGACTCTCTCATTCATTAAGTCGAGGAGAGCTTCTGTCACTGATTCTTCAACTGCGTTGAGATTGTCGAACATACGCGCTCAGGATTAAAATTATCGGGATCATGATGGTCTTAGACACTGCACGAGAATAAAACCAAGGGCACAATGATCATTGTAGGCAAGTCACTTAGTCTACGAGCTTCCAATTCTTAGTTTATCAAAAGTGTTCTCGATGCATGGTGTGAAGGGATTAGTAGGCAACTTGGCAACGATTCACTTGCAACATTTATGAGCCTCTATTAACTCTTGTTTGATCTATTATGAAGCAGTCTAATGGTCTGGTGTTGAGCTATAAATTAATTTCGATCCGTTTAGAGTAGCAGTCGAACGGATATATCGGCCCCAATGGCTATATTGTTTCATCATGGCAAAGTGCTCTATATCGTTGTTCTAATATCCCGGCAAAGCTCCAATTATGAAAAATTTATTTATGTGAAGTTCCCTCTAGAACCTTTTGCAACTTAGCTCTCTTCTTACTTTGTTTCCTAACCTTCTTTCCACTAATCTTCATCTCAGTAGTTCGTTTTCCAATCTGATTTGTATCTTCTTTTAACATAGTCACTGTGCGTTGTTGAGATTCTTTCCTAGTATTCAAGGGTAATACCTTTTCTTTATCTGGAGTAAGTACTTCAGTCTTCTGTGGGTCTTATAATGTTCTTGCAGATTCAACATTAATGTTTCTAGTGTCAACTAGCTTCGATCTATTCTCCTGTTCTTCAATCAATTGTGCAATCCTTCTAGTCATGAAATCTTTTAAGTCTTGTTTCTTCTGCTCCAAGTCTTTGTCTTCTTCCTTTCGTATGGCTTGAGTTCTATTAATCCAAGGTTTTCCTATTAACATTGTAAACGGGGTGATGTCTTCAACAAACTTAATAATCTCAAAATCTTCCTCTGTCAAAGTTCCATTAATGTTCATAGGTATCTGAGTGAGCTTCCCACATAAATTTACCAACTTTCCTATGAATAGTCCTATGCCTCCTAATGAAGGGATCATAGAAAGCTTCCCAATAGATTCCCAAGTTCTTTCTATCTTGATATCCACCTGTGTCTCTTCATCTAGAACACAGTCAATGCCGAAGTCCCCTATTCTTACTTCAATGCATTCATTTTCTTTGAAAATCTCTGATAATCTAACATGTCGGTGGTCGTTCAGGGTTTCTCTCATTTGTAGTAACACTTTCTCTAATTATTTCGGGGGTTCTAATTTTTTTGGATCTTCCTTAGGGTTTTCTTGATTCAGATTCATTCCTTCAAACTTAGCAATCATTCTAGGGCAATCCAATACTTCATGGTCCATAGCCTTACAACAAAGACAACTAGGTCTTCTTCCAGGGAATTCCTTAGCAAGATGTCCTAGTCTTCTGCAACTGTAACAGACAATCAATCCTCTCTTTCTTCTAAATGATCCCCAACTTCTCCCGTACTGCACACTACGATTATAGGGGTTAACCTGCAACAAATTATTTCTAGGATCCTGCATCCATTTTTCATTCCAAACATTCTTTCTATGCATAGGTATAACATATATTTCATTATTCTCATCAGATCTATTCATATCAAACCTTCTTTCATCTATTAATGCCCTATTTTTCAAACTAGGACAAACTCTATTAAACATACCTAGATCCATACTCTAGAAACAAAAATTTCCACTTATCTTACTTCTACAGAGCACAAAGCTTCCAGATCTAAAAATTTTCACTATTCTTACCTTTATCAGAGCACAAAGCTTACAGATCATACCTCTTTTAATCAGAAATTTCCACTTTTACCTTTCTTAGAGCACAAAGATTTCATATCTTGCTTCTTTCTTTCAAATCTGATCTTCTTTCCTCAAATCGAGCTTCTTTCTTGGCACAAATCTTTATAAGCTAGGTAGAATATTGAACACTAGGGCACAGATCTACACACACAGCTTCCATATTTTCAAGTCAATGTTTTCACACAAATCTTCTTCTTTCTCAATTCCCAACAATCACAGTTTCAAGTCCCGGCAACGGAACCATTTGTTGTCACAGGGGCAGACCCAGGGTTCAACGCTACAACAGAACAACAACAAAACCCTAACTACCGATCCTTTAGGAAACACCTACGAAGCAGATGAAGTCTCACCCGAGGTAGAGGCAGGGGTAGTTGCAGGACTCAAGTGTCTACAACCTAAGCTGGGACAATGAACTTTGATTGAACTACTTAATAACACACTTAGCACCGTCTATTCCTCAATATACATTCAATAACCACTTCTCTTGTAAGACAGAACTTCGCAGCATTAACATTGATCTAATGTATTTAAGCAATTATCATAAGTAAATAGATCGGATCTTGTAGATCAAGAACTGAGAATATTCATGTATATCAGATCTATCATTCTATCTATCATTAGTACTAAACATAAGAAGATCTATCTAACCATCTCAATTACTTAGAAAAAGGAGATATAAACACATCAAAACAATCGCAAAGAAAGACAACAAAATGTTTACATGGTTCACTCCTCTCCTGGGGCTACATCCACCAACTCTTCTTCTTTATAGTCTTCGGTCAATCGGTTACAAGCACAAAGCCTCAAGAATCCTTACTCTGCACAGGATAGAATATTTCTGCAGCTCACTAGATCCTTCTCCCTTGCGTTATAGCATAAATCCCTTCACAATATGTCACAACCTCTTGCACTCATCTCTGCAAGTCTCTCTCAGTCATGCACAAAGCATCCACAAACCCTACTTGCACTTAGCATACTTCACATCACTTAGATCTAGCACTTATCCCTCCATTCATGTCTCCTCTATCCTTTATTCCTAGCCTAGGCATCTATTTATACATACAAAATAGGACTAAACATGGGTATACCCATGGGCCAACATACCATTCCTGTTACATATTCCCTAAAACCCTAAAAGAGTCCCAAAAGGGGGTCGATATCCTGTGATCTTCGCTTCGTCTTGCGCTCCTCCTTCGACATGCTGTCAAAGTTCCAAAATAGGTCAACATGACCAAGAAATTCCCAAAACTTGGTCAAGGGCCAACATCTATAGATGATAATATCATCAAAGAATACTAACACAAAGTGATGGAGGAAAGAATCAAATACATGATTCATGGGACTTTGAAAAGTGGAGGGGGCATTACAAAGACCAAAGGGAATGACCAAGAACTCAAAGTGGCCCTCATGAGTGTGAAATGAAGTCTTGGGAATGTGTTCCTCTTTCATATGTATTTGGTGGTAGCCAGAACAGAGGTAAGGTTTGGTAAAGTATTGAGCCCCACTGAGTTTATCCAGAAGGTCATCTATGATGGGAATGGGATTTTTTTCCTTGACAGTAAGTTTTTTGAGGGAAAGAAAATAAGGACAGATGTGCCAAGTGCCTTCCTTCTTGAGGACCATGACAGTAGGGGAAGAATATGGGTTGGTATTGGGATGGATAACACCCACTTCTAGAAATTCTTGGACAATTTTCTCAATTTCATTTTTTTGAGAAAATGGATGATGACAAGAGCGCACATTGGGAGGAAGAATACCCGAGATTAAAGTAATGGAATGGTCATGGTCATCGGGTGATGGGGGAAGGCCCTGGGAAGTTTGGAAAATAGTGTGATGTTGGTAAAGGATAGATTGGAGGTTGGGGTGCATAAAGGGAGTCTTAATTTCATGAATGGAATGGCGTTGAGCCATAATTCTAGAATGACCTTTTTTTAGTAACCTTTCCATGCAGTAGGAACTGATGATCTTCGGAGAGCCTGATGCAATTCCTTGGAATTTATGTTGTTGGTGTTTCTGTTGGAATTTCATAGTCAAGTCCTTAAAATCCATGGTGATGGAGCCTAGAGTGTATCCATTCAGAACCAAGCACAATTTCACAACCACCCATGTCAATAGAAAACATGTGAGTTTTCAAGTTATACTGGCCAATTTGTAGGCACACATTTTCACAATGCCCCCCACATTTTATGGAACCACCATTGGTAATCATTATTTGCAAATAGTTGACAACACAGATATAACAATAGATTTCTTGGGCAAGGCAGTGATGAATGAGATTATGAGTGCTTCCACTATCAACTAAGATGATGAATTTCATGTGCTTAATGTAACCAATTAATTTGAGGTTTTGAGGAGCAAAAAATCCAATGAGAGAATCCAACGAAATTAGTGGTTCAACTTCAGCATGATTAGAGGGCAGTGTAAGATAATCTTCTTGGGGTATTGCTTCCTCGGGAGAAAACTCAACATCTTCATCATAAACATCATATGAAAGGGCCCTAACTTTGGATGATTTGAATGACTCCTATATCTCATGATTGTTGGTCTTACCTAATTCTATGGACTTTGTTTGACCATGGTGCACTTGACATGGTCCTTTAGAGAATGTTCTCATGATGATGCCTAGTATTTTGTGCACTATACACATGACATTTCACATCTGATGCAGAGCCTTGGGACATATGATGACTATAAACACCTTAGGAAACCCTCCCATACCTCTTGGGCCTCATATGATGGAAAAGTGAGCTTAGATATCACAGATATGGTTAGATTATCTCTCAAATATCACATATATGGTTAGATTATATATTAGATGAGAAGGAATCCCACACTATGGATAATGCACCCCGAAGCCACATTGGACTTTGATTTGAGGGAGTTGCACTTGGAAATGATTGGACAACTATTGGAGATATGATGGACCTTTCTTTCACCTTGGATGTTGTCTTTTTCCATATTAGACGTTGATCACATTGATGATGATGTCATGCACTATGGGTTTGACCATACCTCTAGGGCATCCATTTTTATGATCAGTTGGTCTCCTTTGATGATGAGACATGACCTTTGATGAGGAGGTGTGACCTTTCACCATGATTTTCACATTTTGATGATGAGATGTGACATTTGTAGGCCCTTGCAACATTCTAGAGAATAATATCACCCTTATATGGCATTATACACTCACACGCATCACTTTGGAGTGAAACTTTTGATGATTTAGGATGTTTTGTTTATGTTTGAGGCTATTTTGGGGGTCGACCATGACCTATCCACCTTGTATCATGGAAATTTTATGTTTTAGGAGATTTTGAGGGTTTATAGCGTTAGGGTTGCCTCATATTTAAAGGATAGCACTACCTCATTTGTAAATCATAACTCACACTTGTGGAGAATCACTTATATAGCTCTCTTCTCTTCTTCTCTACTATGGAGTACTTATGCACACCTTTTGGTAGTGTGGATGCTTTTTCTTGTTTTAGTGGATTCTCATGAAACTGGGGTTTCCTCATGCATAGTGATTTGGCATAGTAAGTGTTCTATTCCAAGTTTAAGTGTTTGTTCACAATATTTTGGTGTATGCTCTATTATATGGTTAATAGTTGCATGTTAACTTGTATCTTTGAATTCTTTTGTTAGAAATCCTAAGGAAGGATTAAGATTGTTCATCCCCTTCCCTTTCTTCTCCATCATAATTTGTTGAAGTATATAAGGTCAAGTTAGGGTTTAACCTCCTTCCATTTGACTTTCTTTCTAGACACCTTAGAAGGGTGGGACGACAACTAGGGTTTATGATTGTATAAACTCTAGGGTTTCCTTCCTAGAATTTCACTCCTAGGCCTATGATGGTATAGTCCTAGGGTTTGATATTCATATCTTCTCATGCTCCTAGTCTCCATAGAAGTTTGTTTCATTGACTCCATTTTCCCAAGAATTGAAGACGACACTAATCTATCTATTGTAAGTGATAAAGATTTAGTTTAAAACTCTCTCTCTCTCTCTCTCTCTCTCTCTCTCTCTCTCAACACTTGGTGTTAGTTTATGACCTTTTCATTTTAATCTTCATTTAATATCATTATCTATCTTAACTTTGTACATATTAACCTAGATTCATCACCTAACATAGTCATTGTTGCAATTTATGCATTTTCAACCATTAGGGCTTGTTATGTTGCACTCAACTAACATAGTTTCATGCTCATTATTTCATGCAATCATTGGTGAAAAATTTAAAAGTAGGTCCATTGTTATTTGGCATATATTCATTCACTTTCTTTATTATTTAGCTCATACATTGTTGATGTTATAAACTTGTCATATGCTTAAACATCTAGCTTTTCCTTGCAAGTCTATTTCATATTTCATTTATCTTTTGATAGATAGTGTTTTGGGGAATTTAATTCATTTTCATAGCTTAAATAACATCATTGATTGTCTCACTAACATCCCTCTCATCTCACACACACAATCAACTTACATTACCTAAGTTACGTTTCCCTTAACTCAACCCTATCTAGTCAAGCAACCGATATAGGGGGCATAGACTTGCTTCGATCTTGCTATAGGATCCCTTGAGGTTGTTGGGGAAGACTCACTTGTGTTGTAACTTTGTCCTTCAATAATAAAAAAAAAGGTAAGTACTTTCCTAGGTGATAGTGGCAATTACTTTCATATGTTGCATCGATCAAGCATCTTGTGAAGGCTTTGCACAAGTGTTAGATTGTTTGATAACAGTCAACAAAATTGAAGTCTAGCTATATATATATATATATATATACATAGAGAGAGAGAGAGAGAGAGAGAGAGAGAGAGTTTTGCTTCATAGGGTGGACCTTGCCTTTTGTTTTTCAAATATTTTGCATTTTTTGTGTTTTTGCTTTTAGTTTTATGAGTGGGATATTTAAGGGCAATAACATGTAAGTGAGAAATAAACATAAATAAACAAAACTACAAGTACTAGTTCACCCTCCCTGCTGAACTTGATGTTAACCATGATAGGTACGATGATAAGTAAATCCAACCATCACCTAGTCACATGGTTATGCATCTTTAACCTTCGACATAGGTGTTGTGGTACTTTAATAAATTTAAAAAAGAATAAATGAAATTAACTATGCTACTCAGGCCAAAGGAATGGGGTTGAACCTCTTTGCGGGTCATGTAGCTTCCATGTGAAAAGGGAGCTTCCACTAGTTCCTTGGTTAGTGGGATGGAAATTATCTAATGATAACTTAAATGATAACAACAAAGCAATGAAAGATGATAATTATGAACAAAAGAATGCTTGCAACCAAATATTTTGTCTTAACAACGAAACCTATATTAAGGGTGAAGTGTGTGGAATATTTAGAAAACTAAGTAAACAAAAAAAAAATGAATTTTAGGAGTGTGGGTGAAGGATTTTACATAGGTCTTCATTGTTTTTGTTTGCTTCCCTGCTGGCTCCTTTGTCTCAAACAAGTCTTCAAGTGGTTCCCTACAACTTAGGTGAGTCATAACATGCAATCAATTACTTCATATTAGGTTATCAATGTTTTTTAGTTCATTTCATAACATAAATAAAATAAAGAGAACATAAATTTGAAGTTTACAAGTATAAAATAATCAACTAAGAAGGTTGTCACTTTATGGTAAACCGACCAAAATGGTCAATTTTCCTATTTAGGAAAGCAATAGAAAACATAAAAAATGGAAGCTAGAAAAGGAGAGAAAAAAAGAAGCAAGATGGCTACAACAAGGAAAGAAAGGAGAAATTCGTGAGTGAAGGTTTTAACAATTAGTCATATTGTTTCCTGAGATTTTTGGGGCTAAATCGTGTAAGAAATTTTGAAATGTCCAATGTTTTAAGTGGACACTCCACCCATATTTAGGGACAAATGAAGCTTAAGAATGGGAAAATAGTGCCAAGAAATGAAAATAAATAGGATGAGAGAGATAATATAACCATTGAGGAAGGTAACAAAATTCAATTGAAAAAAATGAAAAAGGGCTTAAATTGATCAATTAGCCATTAAGATTAGAAATTAGCTATTATGATAGTGAATTAAATAAAAATATAATTAAAATGAATGAGCACGAATGAGTCCAATAATAATAATTAGAAAAAATACAAAAATAAAGAAATAAAGATTAAGAGGAAAGGGTTTCAAGGAGGAAAAATTGAGGTTTGAAATAATGAAAACGAGGCTGGGGAGAGAGAAGATTTGAAAATTCAAATCCAAAAATATAAACAAATTAGGTTTCTTGTTCTAGGCGATGAATAATAGGCTTCCAGGAATGACTTGGTTTATATTCATCTTCATGATTAAAATTATCAGGGTCTTTTTCAATTTCAAGAGCCTCTCAAATGATGTGCGAGGTGTAGTAGGGCACTGAGGAAAGAATTTTTTTTTGGTCAAAGAAAATGAGGTGCTTAGATTTATGGGAATTCTCTGTAACAAAAAATTTAGAGATTCAATTGTGGGTTGTGTCAACAATATTTTCTTTGAGACATGATTTAAATGATCTACCAATTTGGCCAATGTATGATTTTCCATATGAGGAGGGATTTTGTAAACGCCTGGGTCAAGCATAGGGTCTAATTTATCCTTGGTTGTAATAAATAATTGTTTAAGTGTTTTATAGGGTTTCAAGAGGGTTTTTAATAATATTTTTGTATTTAATACTCTTTTTGGCCATTTGTTTTTTAAATTTGACTAGTGGTGCCCTGGATATAGGGAAGATAAATGTGAGCTCAAGGTGGAGAGAATGGGGAATTTTTAGAATTAGGATTGTGGACCAAGAGGAAAGATTTTTTTATTTGAGAGATATAGTAACCATTGGATATAAAATCCTTTGTCAAGTGGGATTATTTTTTCAAAGAATTGAGGAGTGGATATTCTACTTGCGTGAGAAATAAGATTTTTAAGAACAACATATTTATGAGTTGGATGATGATACTGATGATTGTTATGAAGATTTAACAATAGGTGATAGTAGGCTAGGGAACATTATAAATCTGAAATCCATTTATCGCTACTATCACTTTGATTGATAATGGAGGCACTGACCAAATTGAAATTTGAACCCTACAACTGACCTAAGATAAGACCAAGTGACTTAAAATCATTGATTGATACTCTTCTAGTGTATTATAAGTAACTATGTTCTCAAATTAAACTTTGAATTTAACCCATGGATACTCTGTGATGGGAAAGGGCCATAGTAACTATGACTCCTACCATTATCTTTGACTGTAACAAGAGCTTAATAGGATGCTAAGAGAAACCCTTGTGCTATCTCGAGAAGATATGAAAATCATAAACATCATGTTGAGTCCAAAGAATATTTTTGGGTCAACAGTAAGTTCCAACCAAGCCAAAATGTTGATCAATTCTAGTAAGAATTATGTATTGCTTTTATTTCAAGAGACTCAACCAAGGGAGGAATCGGTAAGAGTAAGGCATCCTTGGAGGGATGTACCAAAGAGAAGAAACAATAGATGGAATATTTGTTGCAAGCATACATAGGAATATTCCATGAGCCTAAAGGGATGCCACCTAAGAGGGAAGTGGCGCACAAGAAATAATTTTTCCCTGACTCCATGTTACCAAATATTGGGTTGTATAGATATTTTGTTTTGGAAGAAGACAAAGAGAAAAAATAGTTGCAACGACTCTTGTATCAGGGAGTTATTCAACCAAGAACCTCATATTTTGGGTCACCTATCATCATAGTACCCAATAAGGATGGGACTTGGTGAATGTGTATCAACTACAAATCTTTGACCAAGATAAAACTCAAGAATCAATACCCTTTGTCTAAGATTAGTGATATGTTAGCCCAATTGTAGCATGCCAAGTACTTCACTAAGTTGGATCTCAAATTGGGATACCACCAAGTACTCGTTAAATAAGAATACACATGGAATACCACCTTCAAGACAAATAAAGGTTTGTATGAATGGTTGTTCATGTCTTTTGATTTATGTAATGCACCAGCTACATTTATGTGATTGATGAATGAGGTATTGCATCCATATTTAGATTCATTTGTAATAGTGTATTTGAATGACATATTGGATTACAACTCTACTTGGGAGGAGTACATCTCACATCTCATGCAGGTGTTAGATACTATTAAAAGGCAGAAATTATTGGAAAACATCAAGAAATGTGGGGTTTTCTTAGTAGTCAGTCGTGTATTTAGGATATTTGATTGATGTATGAGAACTCGAGATAGATCCCGTGAATATGGAGGACATCATCAAGTGGCTAGTTCCTACTAATGTCATTGAATTTAAGAGATTTTTTGGGGCATTGCAGTACCTACATAATTTCATATCATCCTTTTCAACGATAGTTGCACCACTCCATGCCTTAACAACCAGTGGGGAAAGAATCAGGAAAAATATTTTTATGGGATGAAATGGAATATTAGTCCAAAACTAGTTCTTCCATTACCTAACTTCTAGAATTTCGTTGAATAGGAGGTAGATGTGAGTCGATATGGTATGGGAGTAGTATTGATGAAGGGAGGTAAGCTAGTATGCTATCATTATGAGATGTTTCATGGGAAATATATTCCCTAGTTCAAGTTATTAAGAAGTGGAAGCACTATCTAATGGGCAAGGAAACCATTATCCACAGTGATCACTAGTCACTCTAGTATTCCTAGGCCTAGAGTATGCTTCAACAAACTAGACATTACAAGTGGATGGGGTTTTTGTAGCAGTTTCATGTATTCATCAAATGTAAGAAGAGAAGCACTAAAAATTTGGAAGACATTCCTTCAAGGCCACTGACATCTAAGATCACAACTTTGGTAACTCTTATGCACATAGAGCCTTTTACCCGTGATGCATATAAACAGGCATACAAAGAATATGGGGAATTCAAAGAGGTGTTTCAGTAGTTGTAGGTCCAAATTCATGTATAAGAAAGTGATAATAAGGATGACTATCATCTCCACAATGGGTTTCTATACAATATAGAAAATATTTGTGTACCTAAAGGTGAAAAATTACAACTTATCATAGAGGCTCACACCTCCAAGGTTGCAGGACATTTTGGTGTTGGGAAGACAATTTCCAATTGTTGATGAGGAAAAATTTCCCTTCAATAGATAGGGGCACTCCCCAATATGATCACGCAATTTTTCTCATTCAGAGTCTGTCCTGGCTTCTGTTACTAGTATGAGGTTTGGGTGAATGGTTGGAGGAATGAGGAAATGCACTATGTGTAGATATGATCTATGCTAGATGATGAAAATAAATCTAATCTATCATATCCTATCTAGGAGAAGAAAAAACAATAAATGAATAGATATACATGTACCCAATCCATGCATACAACCCCTACTCATATAGATATTACGGGGACAAAGATTTTTAACATTTACATAAATAAACACATACAAAGAGAAAGTATATTGCAATAACTCATGCATGTCCATCTATTCATCATCTTATAGCATTAATAAAATAGAAGAACAAATATTATAAAAAGACACATTCATGCAAGAGAAGTTTGTAAATGAAAAATGTAATCTTACATCATTTCACAATAACTTAACATTCATTGGAAGTAGTCCACAACCAATAGTTATCAGAAATTTTTTTCCCTCTCTGTCAAAATGGCCTTGAGGGATTATTTCTATTACTTTTGAAAAAATAGTTCTCCAAAAATTATAGAATCGAAGATCCCTTTCTAAGTGGGTACTCTTTGGTTTATATAGTTGATTTTGATAACTGTGTCTTAGGACTTATTTCATTCCCAAGAAGCAGTTACAAAACTCTTGACCTTCCCTATTTTGTTTCTTTCTACTTTAAAAAAGAAATAAAGTGTGACATACACAAATTGTAATTTGTGTTATGATTCTCCTTTGTCCTTATCTCTAATATAATTTTCCCAAACTTCATGATAATATGAAATTGATATAATTCTATGGTACAACAAGGACTTTAATGTAACTTCGTGGGTTGTTGAGTTCTTGGATAGGATTTTCATATCCCTTTTTAGATTAGCCAAGAAAGAATAGATTAGGCTTTGAGCTTTAGTTGGATTTATTATATAGTCATCCATCATGGAACTAGTCACTCTTCGTGGGATCCTGACAGCTATTTCTCTTGAATGCATAGCCTCCTCTAATTCCACTTGTACTTTCTCATCTGTCTTAGGATTCCAAAGCTCATTTATTTGAGGAAAATAATAGTTGATGGAGAGAATGATGGATGCCCTATAAAATTTTGAGCATATACCAAGGGAAGTTTTAAAATCCCTTTCCATTTTTTCCCCTATTTGTTGGTAGCTGGAAAGGGCCACATAGTTAAACTCACTTTACCACTTGTTCATCGTTGGGAGGACTACAAAAACATTTGGGTTGTCTTTTTCCCATTTATTCATCTCGTCCAAACCTACCCTTATCCTAACAAACTCCATGTTCTCAGTGTTGGTATTATCTAGTTGTTTTAGGATTTGGGAGGCTTTCTTCTGGAATTCTTGTACTCCAACATACATTTCCTTGGCCAAATTGTGCAGCTCTTTCCTCACCTTTTCGGCTCTTATTTTGATCTCTTGGACATTAGTTTTTTCACCTTTGTAAAATTGCACTTCTTCCTAGGCCCTTATTCCTTCTTTATATTCTTCAATTTATTGCATCATGTTCTTCAGATTCTTCTTTGATGCCTGAGTAAATGCCACACTAGTTGAAGTGATAGCCAATGGGATCATCTCTGATATTTTCAGCCATTTCTTTTTCCATGGTTACTAAGAGAAGGGCCACTTCAGAGACATACAACCTTCTAATGCTTTGTTGGATGATTTTTCCTGACTCTTTTTCTAATCTAAAAGAGTTCAGATTGGCTAATTTCCAGGCTGTGGATAGTATGAATGTCTCTAGCTCCAATTCTCCCAATGGAAAATTTCCTCCAGTTAGGAGTGCATCTAAGGATGATCCAAAAATATCTGTATCCATTGGATCCAAGCCTTATGCTTCTTATTGTTCTCTTCTTCTCTTATTTTCATCTCTTCCTCTTCTGTTTTATTTTTTGCTTCTTGTTCTATAGCAGCCTCTGATTCTTTCCTTCTCTATTATGATTCCACTACTCCTATTTCTTCATTTTTTCTTTTATGTTCCACTTCTTCTCTAATCTCCTCCTCAGTTGTTGTTATTGTTTCTTCTTCCTTCCTTTTATATTCATCTTCAATATTTGATTGGTTTTCTTCTTCTAATCTCTTTGTTTCTTCCTCTATATCCCTATCTTTCTTCTCATATTGTATCTTTCCTTTGTGTTGGGAGCTCCCTCTCCTTATAAAAATTACTTCATCATAATTATTTTCCCTTTAGTAGATTTATTCTTCCTCTGAAGAGTCAAACTCGTAAATCTACTTGTATTTACATTTGTGGTGGTGTGTGTTGATGATTCTCAGAGAGTCGTTCCTATGAAATCTTTCTTCACTGAAGTGGAAAGAGGATAAGGTGTCATCTTTTGCTTGGGATTCCTTAACATATTTGAAGGAATATGCATAAACCCATAGCGATAAGAGAGGCTAGATCATCTTTTTGTATTTGTTTAATACTCCACCAACCCCACATACCAGAGTTTGATAGGATATTCCTGCAATACCAATCTTTCAAGAATGAATTTGGGTAGTAGGTGAGGGGATTTGGTGGCCCTGTAGACTCTAATGTGTGTACCATTTTCTCTTAGGTACCAATCCACTACCCTTCCCATTATGGATTGAAATTTTTTGGATATGCAAGGTGTGGGAGCGCAAGATACTATTTGGAATAGAGGGATCATAAACTTGTCACAAATTTGTTGGTAATTGGAGTGATACTTGTGTTCCCAAAATTTTTTACAATAGACATAGATGGGAAGTTCACCTAGCTTCCAAGCCCAACCTATTTCTTGATATGCATGGATAACACACATCATGTCTAGTAGATAAGAGGCCATATAAAAACTAGGATAATTCCCTAGGTCCATATGGTTTGCAGTTGATATGACCTATGCTATCATAGAATATAAAATGTCATCCTAGTTAAATGAAGATTTGGAAGTGGTGATATAGTGAATGAGAGGCACCCATGACACCCTGAATCTTTGAGTGTCACACTCTCCATATAATCTACACATCATGGCCACTGGATACTAGTAGGGAGGTCTGAGTAAATTATTTGGGTATTCATCCAATTCCCTAGTCTTGAACTTTTTACCCAACACCCACCAATGTTTCATAAGATCCATAGGATTGTAAGGGAATTATTTCAACAAATCATCATCCAGTGACATCTCTCCCTCGATCAATTGATAACATGAGGTGAACATTGATGGTTGGAAGGAAGAAATAGGCCTTCCTTGTGTTTTGTTAATTTACTTGTTATCTATATGTGCATACCTGATGATCCAAGATATGGCCTGAACATAGGGGAATATTGTTTCATGATATTCAATTCTGTGTAACATGGATTGTATGATGGATCAGCATATTGTGAGGTATAGATATTTCTGTGGAAGTTGGGGAAATATTTGGTTAGTGAAAATTTGATAAATCTATTCCCACTAGAAAAATGTGTCCTTATCGATGACACATTGTGTGTCATTGGACATAGGTCATGGGGTATCAATATTTGTTTCTTCCTCTTATTTTCCCAATGATACTTCAACAAAGTGGTCCCTGTCACCTTTCCTCCTATATGTGGACATGATTGGACTTGTGAAAAACACATTTTTTCACAAAAGAACAAATCTTTCGATTAGCACATATAAGCCAAGAAATAAAACTAAAAGTGTGTGGCAGGGTTTTTTTTAAATTCCTTATCTATAGATTCTTGAAATAAAAGGCATGGTGATTTGAACATAGATGTAAATCCTAACCTTGTACAATATCTACTGCAAACAGATATTCAGAAAAGAACAGAAAATATACAATGGCAAATACAAACATTACACAGAGATTTTTCCCCTGGAAACCCAAACTTGGAAAACCAACATATTCTATATTCATTCATAGTGTTACATTGTTTACAATACAATATACATATAGGATCCAACAGCATCCAAAACCCTAACCCAATGACCTGGATTAGTCCAAAACCCTAATTCCTTAACCGGAAATAGAAAATCATCAGCAAAAACCATGTGCTGAAAAACCACCTAAATATGTTTCCCAAGGTAGGTGTCACATTTCCCGAGCCAGAAAAAAAACATTTCCAGGGGCATTGCCCCCAGATACCTGCATGAGGGGCTCCACCCCCCTACGCACTCAGTGCATATGCTCAAACACTGCTTCTCGTGCAAAGAATATAACACATACCCAACATTCTCCCACTTGTTGTTTTCTTTGCATACAGGGGGTTACAAGGTTACATAGTCAAAAATTCAGGGCAACAATGCCCATGGATCCTCTACACTAGGAGACATTCTCAGTGCTCACAGATTTTGTTAATGAGTCTGCAACATTCTTCAAAGTGTCCACCTTCATCGGTGATACTTTATTTTCTTCAATCATGTCTCTCACAAAGTGATATTGAACATCAATGTGATTTGTTTTTAAATGATAAGCAGGGTTCTTCGCCAGAAAAATTGCACTCTGACTGTCACACTCTATCCTTACAGATTATTGTACCAACCCAATACCTGAACACAATCTTTGTAACCATACTGCTTCCTTACTT
>ML783723.1:35377-57304 GCA_009831015.1 Picea engelmannii
GCCTCAACTTGACCCTTCCTCTTCCTATGATTCTAGTTGTCGAATCATTACCTAAGAAAACATTACCTCCATCATACTTTTCATATTCGCAGAACCACTCCCTGTCAGGAGTCATATGAAAGAGGCCAAGTACACTTCCCCTCCTTCTTCCTTGGAGGTATTTTCTTCTGTAGAAGAAGATTCTTCAAATCCCTTTTTTTTCTCAACTTTGGATCTACACTGCTTCTTGTAGTGCCCTTCTTTTCCACACCTCCAACATACCCTTACAAACCTTCCGGGAGATTTAGATCTACCCTTAGACTTAGGTCTCCCACCTGAAAAATTAGATCTATTTCTTTCCTGGGAACGTCCTCTTGCAAATAATTTGTCTGTTCTATGTCCTTCCATATTCTTCCGTTTCACCTCCTCCGACAACAAGGATGAGACCACTTCTTCAAACTTCAAATAAGTTGTATTACTACCTATGGCCACAACCAGCCTATCCCACGAGTCTGGTAAAGAACCCAACAAATGGATACATTTATCTTCATCTAAAATTTTAATCTCAACAGATACTAACTGACTTACCATAGTATTGAAGGTGCTCAAATGCTCTGCCACCGAGTCTCCATCTCTCATCCTCAAGTTATATAGCTTCTTTCTCAGGAATAGTTTATTTACCAGGGACTTAGACTGATACAAATTCCCCAACTTTTCCCTTAAATCCTTGGCTGTAGATTCCTTTGACACATTTAGTAATACTGAATCGGAGAGACACAGTTGGATTGTGCTCTTTGCCTTCCAATCCATCTTTTTTCAGTCATTTGTCGAAGTTCCTGTAGGTGTAGTACCTGGATCTACCATGATCCATTGATCTCTGTCCACCAAAATATCTTTCATATTGAGCTTCCATGGCTCAAATATTTTCCCATTAAACTTCTCAATCTCCATCTTTAAATTGCTTGCCATTTATTTTCACCTGAAAAAAAAATACCATAGATCTCCCACTGTAACAAGGCTTATCATAGTCCTGATCCAAACCCTTGACCACAAGGCGTCCCCCTAAAGCCAATGAAGCTCTGATACCAAATGTAAATACTAACCTTGTACAATATCTACTGCAAATAGATATTCAGAAAAGAATAGAAAATATACAATGGCAAATACAAACATTACACAGAGATTTTTCCCCTGGAAACCCAAACTGGGAAAACTAGCATATTCTATATTCATTCATAGTGTTACATTGTTTGCAATAAAATATACATATAGGATCCAACGGCATCCAAAACCCTAACCCAATGACCTGGATTAGTCTAAAACCCTAATTCCTTAACCGGAAATAGAAAACCATTGGCAAAAACCATGTGCTGAAAAACCACCTAAATACATTTCCCGAGGCAGATTTTTTTTTTCCAGGGGTGTTGCCCCCGGACTCCCCTGTGCGCTTGGTGCATACACTCAAAAACTACTTATCATACAAATAATATAACACATACCCAACAATAGAGGGGAAAATATTTCACTGTTTCATCATAAAAGCATTGGTTATTATCTTGAAGTATGTGGCCAAAACTTGTGCAATCATTTTGTGTGGTGATGCCTTGTCTATAATCCCCAAAGAAACTTGATCATTAGTTAGAAAAAGGGCCATACTATTTTAGGGAATGATGATTCATATAAATTATAAAGTTTTGAGGTGGTCATGTGAGGAAAATGGAAATCCAAAACCTGACCTTTCCATTGTCTTAAAAAATTCTGAACTATAGATATTTTAAGAGAAATAATTGTGGGCCATGTTGGTTGGTTAAATGGGGATAGGAGAAATGGGTTTCATATGGGTTGATTTAGTGAAACATACATAGATACCTCCCACAATATTGAGAGGAGGTTGAGGGACAAAAATAAAAATGTGGCATTTGGGTCCATTTGGGGCCTCGAACACTGGCGTGAGGATTCAAAGGAGCCAGAATAGTATTGAAAGGGTTTACCCTTCATTTTTAGCATTATGATTTTAACCTTGGGTAACCACTCCCTTTTTCTCGTTGGTTGAGAGAATGGGGTTCGCATATCCCTTTTTTTTTAAAGAATCCAGAATGAAATAGGGCTTGTATCATTTTTTAAAACAAAAAAAAAAGAGATAATGGTCGCATATTACGTACTTTTTATTCATTGTGAGGTAGTTAAGATATAAATTCATGAGAGAGAGATCATGTGGATGTTTTGGTTTTCTCATTAAATATTATTTAGTGCAACCTATTGACGCTGAAATGGTGTGAAATGAGGTTTAAAAAAAAATTAGGGTCACATTATCAAGTGCGACCTATTGACACTGAAATAGGGTGAAATGAGGTTGAATGTTATAGATTGATCATGATATAACTCTAAGGCACATCATTGAAAAAGTGTGGGAGAAAAAAGAGGAAGCATCTTTTTGCTTTGTCGATTTCAAAAAGGCTTTTGACACGGTCCCTAGAGATAAGCTTTGGCATAGAATGGAGGAATTTGGGGTTCCTATACATCTTAGAGCAATCGTCCATAGGCTTTATGATGAGGTTAAAGTCAAAATCAAAACGTCAGTTGGTATCTCCGAAAGTTTTAGTAGTGATATCGGGGTCAAGCAAGGGTTCCCATTGTCCCCTACCCTTTTTGGTTTATATATAGACAAACTTGAAGAGTGGTTAAACTTACAGGAGGGTGATGGTGCTCTTTTGGGTGATTTTTTTATAAGGCTTCTTTTGTATGCAAATGACCTTATTCTGATTTCTAAATCCTCTCTTGGGTTGCAAGAACACTTAATTTCCCTTGAGCTCTTTTGTAGTACAGTGGGGATGCAAGTCAATACTAGCAAGACGAAAGTGGTAATTTTTTCTAGCAAAAGAAAACATAAGCAACATAAGTTCTACTTTGAAGGAAACACTCTTGAAGAAGTGACAGATTACAAATACCTCGGAATTGACTTCAACAAAAATCTAATTTGGGAAGGTTGCAGAAAGAAAAGAACTTTGGGAGGTTGGAAAGCATTCTATGCTTTTCAAAATAGGTGCAGAGAAGCAGGTTTATGAGATTGGAAGACTATGCAAACTCTCTTTGGGATTTTAGTGATCCTGGTGGTTCTATATGATTGTGAAGTGTAGGCCAGCAGCACATCTGACTTACAGTGGAAGTAAATTGAGAAGATTCAAAAACGCTTGATCACAAACAAGTTTAAAATTAAAAGTTTAGTCCCTTATGATATCATGCTAAGTGAAATATGGGCTGCTCCTATTGAAGCAATTGCTATGGGGCGTCTCATAAGATATCTAAAAACAATTGAGCAAATGGAAGACAATCGATGGCCTAAGGTCGTCTTCAATGACATATTGTGCAAAAGAAAGAAGACGTAGATGTGACAAAATATTAAATGGCTTAATAAATGGGATATCCACTTGAACAGGTTCCCTACGAAAAGTAAAGAGATAAAGACTTTTGTTATTGATAGGTTCCACAAGTGAACTTGGGATAAAGGGTTTGGGAGAAATAAAGAGAATCATATTGAAGAGTTTAACCCCACATACAATCATCATCAAAAAGCATACATAGGGGCCAATATATCTTGGAGATCCAAAATGCTTATTGCCCAATTAAGAACCAATTCACATCAACTCTGTTGTGAAACTGGGTGTTGGAAAAGACCAAAAGAAGCTTGGGAAAAAAGGGTGTGTGTGTTTTGCACCTCTAAAAAAGTGGAAACAAAAAAACATTTCATTTTAGAGTGTGAAGCCTTCAAAGACAGTAGGGACAACTATATAAGTATCTTGACGACTAGTTCTTGGAATAACTTATTCAATGAGGGGACAGTGGATAAATTGGGGGAGCTCATCATCAAGTTGAATAGGAAAAGGGTTGAACTACATAAATCAGTGTGTGAGGCGGTTTGTCCCATAATCTATTGTTAGCCTCGTGGACGTTAAAATCATTTTCTTTCTTTATTTCTTTCGAGTGTGATGTATTGACGCTGAAATAGGGTCAAATGAGGTTTAAACAAATTTTGGTGTGAAAACCCCCCAAAACCGATCGTATGAATGGGTCACATCATGCCATGTCACCTTTTGTACAGGTGTATTTATGAATCATGGGTCCCTCTAGCATATGAACAAGAGAATGTCTATTCTCCATCAGTGTTTCTATGAGAGAATGTATTTTATTCATCGGTGTGTCAATGAAAGAAAAGTATCCTTCGCCAATGCATTGACAGAGATTAAATATCTTTTGGCATTGGCATATTAGTGCGAGAGGTTAATCAGTAATTAGCGTGAAGGGAATATTTAGAGACACTGACATATCTGTGAGGGGAACAAATAATGCACCAACATATTGACATGAGATGAATACCATGGTTTTTCCATGTATCAGTGGGAGATAAGGATTTATTGTTGATGTATCGCCAGAGATGAAAATTCTTGAGGAACTGTTGTTTCAGCTTGATAAGTGAATTTTGTGTCGACGTATCGATGTGTAGAAAATATCTCAGGCTGTCAATATTTCATCATGTGAAACAATTCTTTTATTGGGTCTTGACAAAAGGATAATAAGTTGAAGTGTTTGTGTATCGATGAGGGAAATAAATACTTCGTCGATGTATCAACATGAGATGTGGATTTTTCACCAAAGTGTTAGTAGAAGGGAAATATAGCGTGGATCCAACGTGTCAGTGAAGGAAATGAATTGATCACCGACACACCCTGTATCAATGGTGTATTTTCATTGATCATCAACATGCCCTATATCAGGGAAGGATTTAAAACTTCTTTTGAAACATTTCTTATGGGTTAAAGGAATATTTGTTTCAAGCCAAGTTAAGCCCAATGGAACAAACAAATCAAAGCTAAGATATTTCCTATGAATTTGATAGTAGAAATCATCGAGGCTTGATAGAAAAGGAGTTTATAAATTCAGAGAAAGAAAGAAAAGTAAAAATGATTCCATAAATCAAGATATTTACTTCAAATAGTACCGAAACAAAGTCTTAGTAGGTCCCACTTAACTTTGAATTTTGTGAGAAGATCAGTAAGAATTTATACCTAGCCTGAACATATTCTTGGTCACATTCCAAATATGTTTAAATGTAACTTTATTGCATTGGGCTTAGCTATCCCAGGAGGAAAGTGTAGTGTTATAAGGTAGTCGTGCACAAGGAATGTTGAAAGTACAGGTAAATTATTACATATCTTTGGTTTTTCTCCACTATCGGTGAGCACCCATAGCACCAACGGATCCACTCTTGCATCATAGGCCTTTTCCCCCTGCCAACGAGCGTCCATAGTCTCGACGAAGGTACTTGCATGTCCCACATGATTTGAAATTCCTTTCCTAAGCCTTTACCTTTGAACACAATTTCCTCTTCCATTTATTCTTAGAGGGAGGTGGATGAGGAATTTCAGTCTTCCTTTAAATACATGCAAGGTGACAGATGTTTGTGAGATCTTCTTAGATGCACTTTCCTATAGTTATGATACCTTTTTGTGTAGTATGCCTTGATAAAATCCAAGTGCTTCATGTTGCAAACATCAATCATTTGGTTAAGTGTGAGTGAATAGGTTCCTTTAAATGTGACCGACTACCTACTCTTGTTTAAGACCTGAGGTGTTAATGCTCATATATTGCTTCAATAGTGTTCCTCTACTAAGTCTGTATCTTGAATGTTGGATTGAGGTAGTTGTGGGAATATAGGAAGAACCAGTGTCTTGTCTCAATGTTGGAAGTCGATTTCCATAACCCTTAGTTATTGTATGCCACAATACTATGAGAACTAGATGTCATCAACAATGATTTTTTTATGAAGGGATGCTAGCAAGGGGTTTTGAGAGATAAAAATATTAACATAAAATTGGAATCACATAAGCAAAAGAATAAATAAAACCAAGAAGAAAACAAAGGAAAACTAAGCAAACTAGGAAAAAGGAGAAATGAGGGGGGGGACTATTATTTATGTACAAGTTGTCTATCTGTGGAAATATATATGAAGTATTTTTTTATGACTTGGTCGTTGACATGAAGGAGGTCTACTTTTCCTTCTAGCTTTTGCAATATATGCGTGCATGAACCAATCTTTTCCTTAACTCAAAAGGGACCAAGCCATTTTTTTGGAATTTGGAATGTTTCCCTTTGTCTTTATGTGGATTATCCCACTTCAAAACTAGATCGCTAATTTGAAAATCCTTCTCACCAATAAATTTCTTATCAAAACATTTTTTATGACCTATTGGTGCACAACAATTTTTTCCTTTTCTTTCCCTCTTTTCTCTTCAAGTTTAACCAATGTGTCCACTCTTTTCTGAATGACTAGGAAATTTTCCCCACATGATTGTTGGGAGAGTTGGAGGGAAGGAAAGAAAACATTAGGAGGAAGGATGGATTCTTTCCCATAAATAAGGAAATAAGTGGATGTCCCTATGGAAGCTTTTAGTGTTACCCTATCTTCCCACAGGCATTTGGTAGAGTGTTGTGCCAATTTCTTTGTTGATCAACTATAGTTCACTTCAAGATACAGATCAAGTTATTATTGGTAGATTCAACTACACCATTTCCATGAGGGTAGTAATTATCTTCATGCCTCAAGGCAATTCATTTGTCTAAAGAAAACTCAATTAATTTTAAAGAATAAAAATATGTAGCATTATCAAAAATAAGGGTAGTGGGCACTCCAAACCTAATGATGATGTGTTGTTCTAGGAAATTGATCACTACATTTTCATTTACTTTGGTTAGTGGTATTGTTTTCGTCCATTGCATAAAATAATCAGTGGCAGTTAGGATGTAATTATGTTGCTTTGATGGATAAGGGTTGATATCCTCAAAGATGCTCAACCCCCATTATTCAAATGGTTATTCAACAATCATAGGTTGTGGAGGGACTACAACCCTTTTCTCTCGTCCGACACATTTCTGGTAGACTTTGTATCTCCTAGCATAATCATGTGACTCCTTTAAGACTATAGGCCAATAGTAGCCTACTCTTAGTATTTTGTGCGTTGTAGTCTCTCCAAAAAAGTGTGCTCCAGCTGGACCGTTATGTAGTTCTTTGAGAACTCTATCTACATCTTGTTTCTCCAAGAATCTGAGGAGGATGTTGTCATAATTCATTTTGAAAATAACACCATTGATGAGTTGATAGTGTGTTTATTTGAGCCTCATAGATCTTATTTTTTTTGGATTCAGATAGTTTGGGGAAATTCCTTGTTGCACATATTTCTTGATATCATTGTACCAAAAGGCGTTAAATTTTGGTAATTGTTGCATGCACAGTGATAATTCTTCTTCTCATCCATCTTCGAGTTTGTCTCCAGAGTCTAAGGTCTTAGTTTCCAACTTAAACAGACCATGAACTTTTACGATGTTGGCATGTTTAAATTCAAGATCATATTCCTTCATGAATGTCATTTAATTTCTTTGAAGTTCTCCTAGCTCTTTCTGAACAAATAGTGATCTAACAATTAGGTGAGGTATGATGACCTTGGTGTGATTATTCAAAATGTAGGGCCTGCATTGATTGATGGATTTGTGGACAAAAAATGCTTATTTTTCCACCATGGGGTAGTTAAGTTATCCCCCCTGTAGACCAATGATCATAAATGAAAGGGGGTGTTACCAAGGGACTCCTTCCCAAGGAGTTCATTGTGTTTTTCCTTTATTTGGAAAGGTTGGTACGCCCTTGATGTCTACTTTGAACATTCCTGGGTTGAATGTAGGACTATCGGTTTGGTTGTGCACCACTTCAAATGTCTCAAATCCTCTTTATGATTCTTAAATAAGCACCTTATGTCAAGGACATCAAGTTGGTCCTTTACCTTCCTCATTAGCGAAGTCTACTTATCCTCTTTCTACTTCATCGAGTGAAAGTATAGATACTAGTAACTAGAAGTATAAAAGGAATAGAAAGAGGAAGAAGAACAAGAATAAGTCACCAACCTCTGTGAGTCATGTTGGAGACTAGATAATATCCTCTACAAGTCATGATGGGGGCACAAGTCAAGTCACGACAAGTTATATTGGTGATATTTCACCAAATTTTGTGAGTCATATTGGAGACCAACACCTAGAATCTTCAAGTCTTGTTGGGATGAACCTAGAAGCCTCTGCAAGACATGTTTGGGGAACAAGTCTAGTCACTGCTAGTCATACTGGACAAATGTCACCAGCCCCTGTAAGTCATGTTGGAGACTTGCAACCAGCCACTGCTAGTCATGTTGGGACCAAGAAACCAACAACAACACGTCATGTTTGGAGCATAAAGCTAGTCACTGCAAGTCATACTGGCGATATGCAGCTATCCACTTCAAGTCATGAGGGGGGAAACCCACTAGACAATGTGAGTCATGTTGGGTGCATTGATACTACTGAAAAAATCTAGACGAATGGGATGTAATCCAAAGTTCCCTTGTAAGATTTGCAAAGGAGATCACCTTACTCATCTATGCTTGACTATTCCAGTGGTGCAAAGAGTGTGGTCCTTATATGAACTCCCTTCTATTTCTGAGTCATATTTTGTTGACCAACAACCTAGTCATCCATTGGTTGAATGAAGTGGTTGGGCCAATGCAATCTTCAGTCGATCCCACTCTTCTTTTAGAGGGTTATGCATCTCCTGACCATGTTGTCTTGTAACCTATTTAACCAGTCATTGAGAAATTATTCAAGTCAATGAAATCTTCGATCTATCCTACTCTTCTCTTGGGGAGTGATGTGTCTATCGACTATGTCTTTAGCATTTCCAGTTCAGTACCTTCTAAACAAGGGGACTTTCCACTCACTTCGATCATTATCCCTTCAAAATTGAGGATGGTTTCCTTTTATTAGAGTAATATTGTTGAGCCTCTCCTTCCTTCTTCTATACCCTTTCAAATAAGGGTTGAAGCTAGTTCAAAAACAATTTACGGATTTATTGTAGACGAAGGATCCTACACAAACATTTTTTCCTCCTCGACTTGGAAAGCTTTGGGTTCTCCCAAGCTTGTATCAGTTACTAGTGAGGAGATATCTTTCAATGGAAGACCTGGTGAATATTTTGGGATTCTTCCTCGGTTTCCTATCACATAGATGGGAATATTAACCTAGTCAATATGTTAGTGGTGCAAGGCCCTTTAGACTTCAATATGCTTCTTGGGTGTGATTATGTTTCTTCCATGAATGTTGTGGTCTCTAAACTCTTTCATGTGATGATTTTTCCTTGCAATGGAAGTATTGTCACTATTGATCAGATTTCATCTGATAATAACCATCCTAATTCGACTTTAGATCAAGTCACTCCTTTGTATGTTCCTATTATTCAAGTATACTCTTCCCCACCACACGTGAATTATGTGGCATATTATCCTTGATGTTCAATTTCTTCTGGGAAGGAACCTTTATAGTAATGTTTTCCTTCTCGAGACAACGTCTCTGTAATTGATCATGTGATTTATCCAATGAGGGCATGGGAGCCCTTGCTTCCCCCTATTTTTCTGAGAAATATTGAGTTTCTTCTTGAGTCTGATCTTACTGTTTGTGAGACCTCAATCCATGGTATTTGTCTTTGAGTCCGAGTTCACATGATTTTTTGGATGTTGAATTGCCTTCGGATGAAGCTATCCTTGAATCCATGATTTCATATGGTAGTCCATGAGAATATATGCATTGAATATTTTTCTTTCTTCTCGAATTGGAAAATTTACAGGTTGATCACCACAAAAACACATATCTTGAGCCTAGAAATGGGCTCTACCTAAAAATGTACTATGCATAAGCTACAAGGTTGTGTGGTGCTTTGTACCATATTGTACTTTTAGATTTTTCAAGTTTTGTATTCCATAGCACATGTTGTTATCAGAGGTTTATATATTGGATTTATTAACTTATGGGTGAGTGTTGTTGGTCAAATATGCAGGACTTTGGAAATGTTTTATTTGGTACCCTTTCGTTGTATCAATCTTATCTCACATGTGATGATCTCAAAACTGACATATAGGTTATATTTTTTCCTCCATGTATTTTTCATTATTCATTTCTTGGTTCATTTTTCCTTAGGATCGACCCCACTGAGTCGCAACATGAGTCCTTCTTTGTTGTTTAGAAGTGTTTTAATTCATGAGGTAGAGACTACCATTCATGGGTTCCCTAGTTAGAACCCTTTTATCAGTTTGGCACCCATGCTAAAGTATTTTATAGGATTTAGATCCCTACTTAGTCCCTCCATCACTTTACAGTAAAGACTTATATCTTCTTCTCAGTATTTTTTTGGCCAATAACCATGAGGATCCCTCATTTTATGTGTTAAGTTGTAACTACATTGCATTTTCCCGCATTAAGTTTCATTGTGAATTGACACATGCATCCCTGAAGGAAAAATTCCCCCAAGTGTCCTTATCATGCATGCATTCCTTTCATTAAGAATAGGTATGTTCCATGCACTTGGAACTAGTTTGCTTGCCTATGACACTCATTTCCTCCATTGTATTATAGCATTCTTTTACTCTTTTTCAGAATTTTATAATATGAAAAATACAAACAAAAAAAGAGGATGGGAAAGATTCAAGTTCTGAGGTATGTTTAGAAGAAATCATGTCTCCCTTGAAAAAAGCACTAAGTTTTTAAGTCTTTGTCTCAAACACACAAGGTTTTTAGTATGTCCTTAGGAATTTGAACCGTGTTCTTTGAGTCTTTACTCCTCTGAATGATTATCCTTCAATTTACTATGGAGCATATGTTGATACCTCCTATGTCACAAACTTATGTCATTGTTCTTTCTTGATTCTATGCAGCCCAATTCACTTTTGGTGTAGTTCTTTTGTTCAAGGAAAGTTTTAGCTTGTGTTGGCCACACCTCAAAATTATTCACTTTTCATGTCGGCCTTTCTGTATGTCAAGCACTTCTCAGCATCAACAAGAATAGTTTTCTTATACTTGTGCTAATATAGAAGGTCCCTATTGAATTCTTACTAATGGGTCTGAGAGATTGACCTAGAGTAGCACCTTGGGCCTATTTACATCATTGATAGGCTACCTTGTACTCAACAGATGACATTCCATCATTGGTTGTTGACTAAGCAGTTTCCCATGTATTCGATGTCAAGACTGTATTCACACTTTGGGATTAGTGCAATACCTTGGGTTCCATTTTTCTCATTGGCATAATTCCTCACCTCTATCAATGGTTTTCATTATTTTTCATTACTCAAAGGGTCTCTTTCATATTCTATTCCATATGGTGCATGCAATAGATGTACCAAATTGTGTGTCCATTCAATATTTCATTTGAGTCCTTCAAAATATTTTTCCTTCTATTGTTCCTCATGTTGGATGATGGGGGGTGACTTAATTCCCTCCTTCCCATGGATATCTTCCCATAACATTCATCTCATTTTATCTGGGATCATGATATATAGTATTTATTAGTACCTTGGGGCTTGTAGTCATCAATGGAAGGTTCTATCATTATTGAGAGTGGGAATACATCAATTTCCCATGATCTATAGATTCTACAAGTGTTAGACATTATCTCATTCATTCACACTTTCTAGAATGCACTAGGTACCTTGACGCCCATTATCATTATTTGTGGACTTTATTATGTTTGTTAACGATCTATATCAATGACAAGTAATCAAATGATGTCTCATTATGTTTGACTTCGGTACATCTATTCGCATGGTGTAGACTCATACCATCAACGATTTGATTTCAAGACCTCGGGTATGTAGTAGAATCACCTCGGTTATGTTTCTTCCTAAGTTGTATTGGACAATACCAATTCCTTTCTCTGACATTGGTACTTGTGGAGGATCAGTTTTTGCATTTATTGTTTCAAGATATCCTCCTTTGATTCTCAGACATAGATCCATTATGTATCTCATCATGGATATGATCTCTTTTGAAATGGATCCACTTTGTATTCATTTTTCATGACCATGATCATTTCTTTTTTATATACTTCATGGATTTGTAGTGTACTTGATTTGGAATCCATGCTTCTATCACTCATAAGCATGTGTATTACCACCTTGGGGAAAGAGTAGTCATGCAATTGGTTTTTTTTGCAGGTTCTATTTTGGTCTAATGTTCAGTGCACTTTTCGTGGACTCTCTACACACTCTCCTCCTAGATTGTATAATGTATTTCGACCATCAATTTCTCTTATAACCTCACACATTCGAGGGCATCTATTATAGCATCATTTTCCACCTCATGTGTATTGATTCCTTGTTTTCCTAACTCAAATACCCTTTCCCTACATGCAAACCAAAATCCTCCTCATTTCCTCCTCAAACTACTTTAAAAACCGCATATGTTAAGCCATATGCTCCCTATGCACTAGAAGCATGGGTATATACGTTATCGTCCCTACAACAAGGTGTGTATGTAACTTTTTGGTACAAAAAATATATAATTCTTGAAAAATGTGCCTTTTTATGCAGATTATGTGGGTTTTTTCCAGTTATTATACATTATAGCACGTGCTTAACTACTCCAAATAATTCCTGGGAGTAGAAAATGAAGACAAGAGGTGGAGGTGAAGGACATATCCCATGTAGCACCATTATGTTGGCCAATTTCCAAGTCTGCAAGCCCTTATTTCCAAGTCTTTGAGATTCCCTTTTTAGATATGGAAACCATTATTTCCAACCATACTTTACATTCCATCTTGTTAGTGAGAGACTCCTTCTCTCTTTGTTTTGAGAAAGGAAAGTTAGGAGAATTGTGTTAGTCTTCTAAAGGCCTGGGCGAAGGACTATGGAAGTCAGTTCTGGAGCAGTGTCAACAACAGCTTCCGGTGAGTTCTAGACTTGTAACTTGTTTTTTATATCTATAACAAAAATTTCTTTCCTATCTCTATTGTTTTTTAATGATTCATTTTTGCAATCTTTATATTCATTTGATGATGTGGAAACTAACATACTAATCATGCTTGATTTTTGAAGTTATTAGTTAGATATGATAACTACCTTATGTGTAGCCTAGTTCTTTTATGAGTGAAAGTTGATATAGGAAGTCTTGGATAAAAATCTTAGGAGTTTGGACTTGTGAAAGGGATCTACATCGAACTATGGAAATGAAGAAGGTGATATTTCCTCTCATAGGTAGTTATTTAGCTACTTCTACTTAACTTATATTGTTAGTTAAATATTGTTCTATTCTAGCCAAGTTGTGGCTATAACCCAAGCCATAGGAGTACATTCTCTCCTAACAAAAGGACACTTGTATGAACCTTGGTGTACAATTTTCTAAGCCCCCTAATGAAAATTTATAGGTTGTTTGAACATTATACTTGAAATGTTTGAGAAATTAATGTAAATTATACATCCTTAGTAATTTTTTGTAAACCATGTGAATAGAAAGGGTTATAATTTTAATTTGAAAATTTCGAGTAGACAAAAGGACAAAATCCAATGAGCACAAGCATGCATATGAATTTTTTGAATGAACAAAGGACCTTTGTATCTCCTTTTGGTTTGGTTGTCACAGAGTCGATGAGATCTAGAGTCCTCTGCATAAGTTGTGTGAATGTGATGAGACTTGAGGGAATTGATCATTGACTTAATAAATTTTCAAATATTGTTGTTGAAGGTATTTTATGTAATGTTTTTGTGATAACAAACTATGTTTGTGAATTGTTTGTTTAAATTAATGCATATATAGTTTTTTGGTTTGTTGTGAGTGCTCTAATTATGTGACTTTGATTTACAATMCCATAGGCACTGCATCATGTATTGATGTAGGCTCATCTCTAGATAATATATTTTTTTGGTTTGTTGTGAGTGCTCTCATTATGTGACTTTGATTTACAATCCCATAGCCATTGCATCACATATTGATGTAGGATCATCTCTAGMTAAGAAAGAGATATTGCATGTGTTTAAATTCATATATATATGTAGGACACTTATAAGTACTTCCACTTTAGATTTTAGGACTTGGSCATGCCTACTTTTCCCTAGGAATGGATTTTTTAATCTCTTGACATGTGTTTTGGAAAAAATGACAGTTTTGTTTCAAGCACAATAGAATATAGGGTGAAGCCATGGAAAAATATCAAAATGGATTATAGATAATTGAATATAAAACTTAGGTCATATTTCATAACATGATTTGGATCCTCAACTTGGCCTCAACATACATTTTAGCAATTATTGTGTGCATTTTCTTGAAATGTCAAAAAAAATGCCAGAGGGAAATTTTGATGGAAAACTATATGTAATTATAGATGAATTGAGGAAATATAAGACATGGATTTTATGCCTAGCGTCGTAAATTATAGAAAAATAAGAGGAGTTTCCTTATATCATGCATGTGGAAGATTTTCCATGTATTTTTGTTAGGATTCACAGAATTTGCACATTGTGTAAAAAGAGGGAAGAATTTGGGTATTTTTGCACAACAAAAACTTTTAATTGGATTATATCATTTTTACCCTAGTCCTATTCATTAGCTTGAGCAAGATACAACTTATTCAAAATGAAGGGGGAGGAAAAAAATGAGTAGGGTTTATCTTTCACTATTTTGGATATATTGAGACATCCATCCCCAAGAAGTCTCAAAGTGAAAATATGGAAATATAAAAATTTGAGAAATGAAAAATAAACACATTATCCAATTTAAACCACTCAATTTGGCCAATAAATAAACCTTGGGTATGCATTTTAGTGAAGCAAGGCAATTTTCATAAATTTTAGTGAAGAATAGAAAAGTTGTGGACTTGGTAGATTAGATGTGAGAAAAACAAGGCAAATTTCACAATTCTAATATATCGAATTTTTCAGCAACACAAAAATATAAAGAATTCATGCATCACTTTTTACAAAGGACACTTGTATGAACCTTGTCATGTATTTTTCTAATCCACAACACACATATTTGTAGCCTATTGCAACATTAAACTTTGAATTTTTGATAAATTAATGTAAAATTTACATCCTTGGTAAAACAAATTAAACATTAGGAATGTCAAGGGTTGTAATTCGAATTTTAAAATTTAGGGCACTTGAAAGGCCAAAATCCAATGAGTAGAATCATAAACATGAAGTTTCTAAATGAACAAAGGGCCTTTAGCTCTCCTTTTTTATTTGGGTTTTTGTAAAGTTTATTGTTATGGGATCCAAATACCTATGCATAGTCTTTGTTAATGTAATGGGGCTCGAGAGCACTGGCCATTGACTCAATGAATTTTCAAATATTGTTTTTGAAGTTCTTTGTTATAATTATTTTGTATAACAAACTATCTGCATGAATTGTTTGTTTTAAAATTAAGGCATTTACAATTTTTTGATATGTTGTGAGTTCTTTCATTGTGAGAATTTTACCTACAATCCCATAGGAACTTCATCATGTTGTTTCCAGAAATATCTCCACCTTCAATATATGAGCCTACCACAAGCTTATTTTTACTACTTTTGCACTTTTCAAGAAATGTGAGCAACCATCACTAAAATGCACCCCAATGTATGTAGATGGTATAAAATGATGGTTTGGTAGTTGCTATTAATTCCTCACGAGATAACACATCATGAAATATTGTTGTCAAGCAATTTAAATGTAAAATTGACTGGCCAAAAATAGGGTAAATGCATGCCAAAATTCAAAAAAATGCACTTCTAAGGACAAAACATTTTTCTAAAGGTTTATGGATCCTTATTAAACTATAGTATACGTACACATTGATGTTTTATAGTTGATTATGTTGAACACACACTTATCCTAAGAGGGGGGCAGTGAATCAGTATAAGGCAATCTTTTTTTACATTCATAAACCATAATGAAGCAATCACATAAATGTAACAACTAGAAGACAAAATATTTTACGTGGAAACCCTTTCGAGAGAAAACCACAAAAAAATATTTTTATAAATTTGTAGGCATAAAACTACTGGAGACATCGATCCACTCAAATTTTTGTAGGCACCAACCTACTAGATACATCGATCCCCTATATTGTTTGTAGGCACCGACCTACTAGAGACATTGATCCCCTTTGTTATTTGTAGGCACCGACCTACTGAAGACACCAATCCCCACATTTGTTTGTTTTGTAGGCACCAACCTACTTGCAAGTTTACAAGTTCTTCATATGCATTTCTTTCATTGGTATGCGTGTTGCTTCTATCTTCACCAAATCTACTATGCGCTCATTACTTCTTCTTTTGAAAGATCTTTTGTGTGCTCGTTACTTCTTTTTTCGCCAGATCAGATCGACACTCACTCCTTCACTACTACATATTGAAAAATTTGTGACAACTAATTGCGACGAAAGTAACCTTTCGTCACAAAATTGAAGATAAAGAATTGAATTTTTAAATGTTTTTATAAATCCAACCTGAGTTCATCACTCTTCTGATAGAACCTTTGGCTATCGTCGCAAGAGTGACGAAACCAGATTTACATCACAAGAGCGACGAACATGAAGATAGTGGACTCACGTCTCTCTTACGATGGCCTTTGGCTATCGTTGCAAGAGAGACGATTAAATGATGATAGTTACACTATTTGACAAAGTCAATATTGACTGGAACAATGTTTGACAAAGTCAACATTTACTTGGTCAAATTTCGTCGCTCTTGCGACAAAAAAAAATATCTGTAATATTTTGAAAATTATATATGTTGCAAAAATCTAATTGCTATAACAACGATGGTTCAAAACTTCAAAAAGGGTATTTTGGTGTGGAATAATGTCCCAGAATATTAGCTAACGGTGTTAATCCATTCGGAGAGATTATGTCTATTTACTCAGTGTGGCCTATTTATTTTTTTCAACAAGAACATTCCTCCTTGGATGTCAATAAAGAGGGAGCACATAATGTTGACAATGATTGTTCCAGGTATTTTTTTACATTGATTTTTTGAATATAACATTTTCATTTGTTTCGTTTTTTCCATAATATCTTTTGTTTATTTATTTACTTATATATGCATATCATGGTTATAGTAATTATGTGTAATTTCAAACAATTAGGTAAGTACCAAGTTAAAGATGTGAATGTATATATCAAGCCTCTTATCGATGAGCTACTAAAGTTATGGGCTGGAATCACTATGTATGACATCTATAAACTAATCAGGGAGAAGAAATTTAAATTCTGTGGAATACTTTTATGGAACATTCATGATGCCCTAGGACTAACACATTTGTGTGGTATGCAACATTATATTGATCTTTAATACAATATAATTTTTTAAAGATATCATGATGCATGTTTAATTTTTAAATAATCTCATTGTATAGTTGGCACCAATCCATCTATTGCAGGTCTTCAGACAAAGGGTAAATTTGCATGTCTAGTTTGTGGTCCTAAGATGAAGTATCGTCATTCAAAAAGTTTAGGAAAGGTGGTGTTTGATGAGTATAGGAACCTCCTCCCTAAGAACCATAGGTATCATACTACTGAAAAACATATTTTCAATGGGAAATAAGAGATTGGTTTAAAACCACGAAGAATGACACCTCACCAATGGAGGTCGGAATATAATAGAAATCGTCAAGGTGAGCAATTTATTTGCATATCGTATATGTAATGTTTTAAATGTTTATTTTAATAATTGAATTTATTTTACCATATATTTTGATAATTATTTTTGTGATTTATTTTATGCTTCATGAAGGCTGCCATCATGAAGGTATTAATAATGGGCTTCCATGAGGAATGAAATGTTATCCCACTCAATTCATGAGGTTTCCCTACTATGAGAAGATCAAAATAGTTCATTTGTTTGATACAATGCATATCAGGAAGAATGTGACAGAAACATTATGGTGAATCATAGATGGTAGGAGGGATAAAGAAAAAATTGTCAAAACTTGTACTAACATTCAGGAAGCCAGTCATGCAATCCGAAGTATGATCCGATCAAATAGATATGGACTAGACTGAAATAACCTTTCATGGTTATTAACAGAGAAACAAAGCAATGATGTAAAATAGGTAATTCAAAGAATTAAATTTCCCACAGGTTTTTCTTCAAACATAAATAATATATTAATGAAGAAAGGTGAATTTGGTGGGGTAAAAACACATGATTGGCATACCTTCATTATGGTAATAATTTTAGTATACATATTTATATATATTGGCCTTATACATCTTTTAAGTTTTTTTTTTTGTTGTCTACTTTGGTCGAAACAAATAACAATTCATTTTTTTTGTTACAGTATGTTCTACCATTATCTCTCCCAAACGAATTTGACAACAACGTCAAACAAGTTATATATGATCTTGGAAAATACATGAGTTAAGTAGTTGTGATTTATATGAAAAATGTTCTTTCAATTTGTTGTTGTACTTAATGACATGTGTTTTACTTGTAATGTAATATATTATATTATGTTATGTTGAAACATGTTATTTTATTATGTCATGATGTCATGTAGATGGTTGTCATTGAAAGAAATCCATGAAGATGATATAAAGTATTGGAAGAGAGAAATTCCTCAGCTAATGTGTGAAATGCAAAAGTATATACCTCCAACATTTTTCAATGCACAAGAACATAACAAATAGTCCTACCATGTCTTTATGTATATATATATATGTGTGTGTGTGTGTGTGTGTGTGTACCACCATCACATTTCAAATAAACGATATATATTCAGTATCATTTTGTTGAAATAATGTAACTGCAAAGTGTATTCTAAATATTATTGTTGTATTATTCATTAGATCAATCCCCTATTGCGGATTGATAATGTTGACTATTGTAAAAGACCAAATCCCCTTTTGTGGATTGGTCAAAACATAATTGTAATAGGAAGAATAAGAAGTCAGCCCCATAATATATTAAAGGGAGCCCATAATATATTAAAGGTGGTTATAACCACCTTGAAGAAGAAGTTGACCCTGCCAGTGAAGAGACACCTTCGTCCACACATGTCATAGTTGTATAAATAAGGAGGCTAGCGCCTCATTTAGACACACACTCACTTGTTCATTGAGAAGCAAGTTTCAAAGCTGCATTTGGAGAGAGAGAGAGAGAGGCGCATTTTTGGGAGAGGACTTTCTGTATTTGTTTGAGTTATCTCTTGGCATTGTATTGGATATCTATAATAAGGAATTTTTCTTGGGTTTTATTGCCCATAAGGGTTTCCCAGGATAAATGATGTGCCTCTTGTGATTGTGTATTTCTCAGTGATCCTATCTTATGCTATTGTTATCTAGTGAAATGAAAAGAACTCTAATAATATCTTAAACCTTAACATGGTATCAGAGCTAAGATGAAGAGAGCATCTTTCAAAAGAGAAAGTGAAAAATGTCATTGTTGTCGTACATGCAAATTATGGCTTTTTGTTGATGAAGTATTTTAAGCCCAAAACCATCTAGAAAAGTGTTCCCTTCCTCAAAGATCAATTTTGCATCCTCAGTGCAACTTTTCAGTGGCTATATCTCCCGAAAAATGAAACCCTAGTTTTCACAAAGTACCAGAAGTACCAAAAAACTAGAGTACCAGAAGTACTAGAAAACCAGAAGCACTAGTCCAGAAATCCGCAGATCAAGTTTGGAGGGGTAAAAGTTGGATTTTCTCAGATCCAAGCACACCAAGCTACTCGCCTCAGCCAAGCACACCTCCAGGTAAGTTCAGAATTTAATTTTGAGCATTTTCATTTTTGGACATTTTCCTAGCGCCAGGTAAAAGATGTCTGCAAGCACTAAGCTTGTTGACAAGTTGGAAGGTGTGGAAAACTTCCTTGCCTGGAAGTATAGGATTGGTCTCATTCTTGAAGAGAATGATCTAGCAAGATTCGTTAAAGAAGAAGTGACAAAACCTGATGATGTTGCAAACAAAGAAAAGCATCAAAAGAACACGATAAGGGCCAAAAGAAGCATTGCAGATTCAATCAAAGATCACCTGATTCCTTATGTGTCATCAAAGAAGACTCTGAAAGAAATGTTTGATTCCCTAAACAGACTATACAAAGGCAGGTATCGAGGAACGTTGCTGGATTGGCTTCACTGGTTGTTTGACTAAACCCAACATTCCAGCCAATAGGTAACTACAGGTAAGAAGTTTGCTTTCATCTTTTTACTCATTGATTGCTTCATTTTAGTATATATATCTATGTATGTTGGGGTGGAATTACCGCCCCATTTTTGTTACTTATGCCCCTATTGAGATTGAGCAGGTCTGCAAGTTATGCCAGAGATGTTGAGGTTCTCATGCACTCTACGGTGAGCACATGTCCCCGAGTTAGAGCCATATGTTATCCCCGATTTTTAGGGATAACTAGGAGATCATGTCTCAAGGCCCATAGGTCCTAGACATGCAATACCGAGAGAAGTATTGACCTAAGCATGGACCTGGAGGGCCCATATGTTTCTTCTTCCATCAGCTTTTTCCTATCAGCAACAACAACATCCATCACCATCGGCTTGGTCTTGTATCAGACGTGGTTCTTGCTCCATGAGGTAATTGGTCCAGGTATCATGGTATGTGTCACTTTTGATCAGTGAAACCTTTAAATATATGCATCTAATTCCTTTTATCTCTAACAACTTATTGGATCCTACATTAGCCCACTTGACCATGATTGGGGAAATTGACAGGGTGCCCTAGCAATCATGTGCCCATAGGTCTTGGTTTGCCACCCGGGGGGTTTCTGAAAATCCATCGTCTGCTCCCATCATAGCACCACTATTTCATCTTATCTCCCACTCATTTATCCCATTCCCCTTGTCCGGGCATTAGGTTGACCTGTTTGTAGGATTGCACCTTATCTCATGGGAAGAAGGGGCTAAAGGCCCAGAAGGTAAAAGTAGCTGGTAAAAGATAAAATCCTAGAAATAAAACCTCGAGATGCTTCGCCCAAGGATCCCCGAGAAGGAAATAAAGGCCTCTCGGAAAGAAACAAGAGGGACCCAGAAAATAACAAACAAGACCTAGTCAAGAGGATAGGGGGTCTCGTCACAAGCCAGCCTATTAGGTTCATGGGTACCTAACAGTATGAGATTTCCACCATCTGGTTACCACACTAGGGTAGTTTCCTTTGGTTGCATGGCCAAGGGAAAGGAGGTCTCATCATGATCCATCCTTCTCATCTCTATGAAAGTACTTGTGGGTAACACTGTCAGCTCTGGTCACCATGCCAAGGCAGTTTCCTCTAGTTAGCCCTTGAATAAAAAGAAAAGGAAGAAGAAAAATCAAATAAAAGAAAAGAATAAAGGCAAGAACGAGCTTGGAAAAATTGCATCCATGACAGGTATAGGTCGCCTTCTACAAAGGAAACCATAGATAACATTATGCATCCCTAGCTCTTACTTCACCCACATGTATGGCCATCCCCTAGCCACATCACCTCACTTACATGGCTTGGATGAAACCTTCCTGGATAATTTCCTTTTCTTGTGGATACTAGCCCAATAGGACATCTTGTCTTTTTCTCCATTCTTGTATTATAGGTTTTTGTAATATCTTTGAGATATTCACCAATGTATCAAGGTTTTTATGCATATGTTTGATAATATTAATGATGAAGTGTGATTGACATTGATATGATCCCTGTGACTAATGAGCCCATGGAGGGCATAGATTTTGATGTGCAGGACCATGCCCGACGGACAGGTACCATTTGGACCAGTACACATGGGAAGATGATCAGTTCAGACCTCCATGGGGCTGAAGAGCCCATCAGATGGATGTTGAGACCCCATCAAGGGGTAGAGACAGGGCAGTGTTTGATAAGGGTTTTGCACCAGAGAATAAGAGGACATTCCATCAGGAGCACTTTGGCTAAGCCAGACCTAGGGGGATTGACCAACGTGCAGTGGAACATTAGCTCCAGATGACCCAGGACGTCACCAGGAGGCTTGTGATGTCATCATGAGCCTATGCCAGATGGACAGGGTTGTTGGCACGTGTGGCAGTTTGGAAGAGCCCAAGGAGGGCTAATGTTTGGCTTCTGAATGCTGCATTGGCCCTAAAAAGGCCTAACGTCTCCCTCAGGAGGGCTTGA
>ML783723.1:96213-106293 GCA_009831015.1 Picea engelmannii
CGACGGTTCATCTATATAAACAACAAAAAGTGGCGTCGAATATGCGACGACAAGTTCTATTGATGCGTCAGTTTAGCTACATAAACAACAAAAAGTTGCCATCGAATATGCGACAACTGCTTCTATTGATTCGTCGGTTTAACTATAAAAGTTGTTGTTGCAATTTAGACGAAAAGTTGGTTTGATATTGTTTTCCTATATCGTCGCTTGTGCGATGTTTGATCAAGTTCGTTGAAAATGCCACGTCACATAAACTGACATTTCAGAGACTCCAAATTTGTCGCCATATCAACAACATAACGTCGCAATAGCGTCGAAACAACCGTCGCAAAATGGGCCAAATATGCTAGTGTACTAACCCAAAGTTGTTGACGTCATCTTTGGTTATTTCATCTTTGATGCAACAACATCTTGCTTTAAAGAGAAATTGAATGGTGTTTTAGGCATTAATTGAATAAAGTGTTGATTGGTTACCATGCATGCCACATTGTTCCAATATTTATTGGTGGAGTGTCATATCATTTTATTGCTATATTGCTCATATACATTTATCAGATAGTCTTATGAATTACTAACCCTTTCAAGTATAGCTTGCATATATTAGTTTGTTGTTGCTTTGTTCCAGGCAGATGTTCTTCATTGGGGATTTACTTTATTATTGGTTGTTTAGCCAGGACTATCTTTGGGTGGTGACTTGTGAAAGGGGAATTTGTTCTTGTCCTTTATTCTTTGCCCTTTCAAAACCCCAATTCATCGGGGACGTCTCCCCTGGGCCTAGCCTCCCTAAAGAGAAAGAGCCTACCCATCGAGGTGACATTGGGTAGAATAGGTTCTTGTTACGCTAGTTTGGCCTTCTACCTTATAGCCTTTACTCCTAGCTACAAATTGTGTGATAACAGGACTCACTAGGTTCTCCAAGGGTGCCACTCTCCTCTTTCTGTTTTCCTTGTGTGATGATGCAGACCCCCTACCTCAGTAGGGTCCACTGACCTCCCAGTCTCTAGATCCCTCTCTTCCTTGAGCCAAAATGGCTCTTCAAGCTCCTGCTGGAACCCTTTGAACAAATCCACAGGTCCCTTTAACACCCTGGCACAGGCTTTGAGAAAACCTATGCACGCGCTCAGCTTTTGCATTTCAGGGTTTCGTGATTTCCTGAGTCGGGACTCCCTGTCTCACAACTCCTTCACCCTTGAACTCCTGATTGTCGAAAAGCCAAAAAGGGATCAAGTTCACAGCTAGATCCTCCCTTAACGCTCTGTACCTTTCGTGTTTTGGGATTTCGCAATTTCATGAGTCGGGACTCCCTGTCTCTCGACTCCTGACCTCTCGAACACCCAGTTCCCGGAATGTCGAAAAGGGCTTGACGTCGAAGCACTACTAGATTTTGAGATTTGGAAAATCGTGATGCAAGCGTTCCCCCTATTCTCTATCTTTCAAATCCTTGATTGTCGGAAAGCCAAAATGTCTTGGCGTTCATTCCTTCGTGGTTTCGCGATTCAGGATTTCGCGATTCTAGCTGTAGACGATTCTAGGTCCTTCGAACTCTCGGACCCCGAAATGTCGAAATCTCTCCCTCTTAGAGATTAATGGCCCAGACCCTTCTTGAACCAATGACTATGATCCCACTGGATCGACGGCTCGAAATCTTTCGGGCCTCTCCCCAATACCTTGACCACTCGCCACGTGTCCTCCTTGATGGACGGTCCTGGTCCTTTCGCGAACTCTCCTTTAGCGATTTCGGCAACTCTTCACTCCCAATCTCCCGGTGTCTAAATCCCCCTAATTCCCGAAATGGTTCAGATATTTCTGGGATTTCGTGAACTGGGAGTCCATGATGCAGTGACTCCAAAAATATCTTGTCGCTCCAATCCCCGAATTCCGATATGGGAATTCTTGTATGAGATCAACGATTTTCGTTGATCCGGATCTGATGGTCGCTATCCTTTTTGAGCTTTAGAGTATTGGAAGATACTTGGCTCTAATATCCTTGCTACTCTGCGAGATCCAACAGCCCACGGGATTTTACACTTCTCCACGAAGCATCTCCACCGTCCATTTCAGCTCCTCTCCTGCGCAACCTCCCAGATGTTAAACTATGTGCACCTTCCTCCGGATCCAATGGCTAGCGGTCCTTAGTGCTAGATATGACGGCTATAGGCCTCCCTCAGTCCAATGGTCCTTGGCACTTTTTGGAGTTTCGTGAACTGAAAGTTCACGATGTAGTGACTCCAAAATCACTTGTTGTTCCAAACCCTGAACTCCGAAATGCCGAAATTCAAACGTGCTCTCCTTTGCTTCTATTGCTTTGTACGCAAAGTCATTGTTCCTCCTGAGCTTCAGCACTTAGAATAAGTCTTCTCCCGCAAACTCCTTATGCTACTGAGATTTTGAGTAACTCAGATTCGAAGTATTTCTTGTAAAGAAATGCTTCATGCCCTCCTGGCGTTCTTCGGCTTGATGCACACCTTGCAGAGCCTTTCTCCACAGAGTTTTCAACAACCCTGTGAGTGTCTTATCTTTGACACTTCTCTTTTCTCAGAACTCGAAAAAGTTCCTTCTGTGCACACTTGCACACGCTCAATGCCCTCCTGGCAGAACTTTACAGAACCTTCAGTAATTTTGTTTCTTCTCTGTGCCTTCCTTTGCACAGTTCCTCCTCCAGAGTATTCAATAACTATGAGGCTTCCTTTGAGTCTATGAATCCACCTGGTGTGCCCTCCTGGCACGTTCTTTCTGACTCCTCAGAGTTCAGATGTGCACTCCTTGCACTGGCCTCAAAACTTCTCATGTTTTGTTGTGCACTCCTTGCACAGCCCAAAGAACCCAGATGGATATCACAACTTAATCAGGTAGACAAATTCTATCTATCCCTGCAGATGAAAATTTAACATACATCTACAACATTCATTCATGAAACATAAATACATGAACAACCATGTGTAGGAAAAACTACTTTTCTATTAATCCATGCGTCTCTATACAGATGATTTACAAAGGTTGGATTGTAACAAGTCTCAGCTCTCTCTCGAGACCTCTCTACTCTGGTCTCTCCTCCTAACTCTCTACTCTAATTTTCTCCTTTACAAAATGAGGGCTCTCATGAGCTTATCTTCAACCATCGTCTCTGAGCTATCGCTATCACAGAGTGGCTCCTACGGCTACATTACATAAATGGATGTCGCAGACCTGACTGATCTGGACTTAGCTGCATGTAACCATTAAAGGAAACCTCAACCACTACATGTACAAAGGTGTGGTCTGGCATTAAAATCCTTACAACCTTTATTTGAAATTTCGAATTTCAAAATTGAGAGGGTTGCACCTCTCCCTTTCTTCATTAAATGTGTGTTGGATGTGCTCGTTGGCTGGCATGCTGCTGACATGGAGCGATGCTCCAGCATCATACTCCTCAGCTGGAAAAATCATGATCTCCTGATCACGAACTTCTCTTCTCTAATGTTGAAATCCACCTGGATCCCAAACTTTCCCTTGGGGCTATCCTATGGCTCCTCTCTATCTATGTTGTTGTTGTTGTTGCTACTTCTTCTTCCATGTTTCTCTTGCAGGCTCCCTTCTGCTCATCTTCTTGTTGATGGCAGTCTCTGCTGCTGAACTCAACATCAGCCTTCTGATTTCTTCAATTACCTCGTCCAGCTACTCCAGTGGCTGGCTCTTTGTACGCAGTCTTCTCTGCTGCACTTTTGTCTTCTCAATGGGAAGATCTGCTCGATCTCCCATGCTGTCTTTATTTCCCTTTCTGGCACTAAGTGGCCACTCTACTACAGACTCTAGTTCTACAGTATCCTCACTGAACTGCTCCTCAGCTTCTTCCTGTGGCAGTTCTACTGCTGACATTTCTCATGCTGGCATACTTCTAGCTTCTTCCAACTTCTCCCCAGGCTGGTATGTTCCTCCATCTATCTCTAACTTGATCTGTTGGATGTTCAAGCTTTGCACTATCACCTCTTTTCCAGGGCTTCCAATTCTTCACAGAGGTCAACAAAATCAATGTTGTCTACTTCCTCTTCTTCTTCTTCTTCTTCTGCAACTTCCAGTACTATAGTGATTTCCTATCCAACTTCCTGGATGAAAATTTTGAGCCATTCTATTGAATGCTCATCTTCTGCTTCTTGGGAAAACATCAGTGTCTGCTCCACTTCTTCCTCTTCTTTGACAGTCTCTGTTGGTTGTCTTCCTACTGTTGCTACATCTGCAACACATGCTCTGGCCTCAGCCGAGTTTCTTGGTAGGAACACCTCTATTCCTCCAATGATCAAAATTCTCTTTTTATTCTCTCCTGTCAGTGCTCCTTGCTGATATGAACTCTCATCTGAGTTTATGAGACTTTCAAACAGTCTCATCTCTTTCCCCTTGCCCACCTGGCAATCTGGGAATTTTTTGCTGCCCACTTGGCAGTCTATGAGATCCAGTGATCCCATATCATTGCCCACTTGGCAATCTAAACTTTCACCACTGCCCCCTTGGCAGTATGTGAGACCTTCTACTGATCTCTTCCCATTGCCCACCTGGAAACTCGAAAGTTCACTTCTGCCCACCTGGCAGTTTATGAGATCCTCTATTAATCTCATACCATTACCCTCCTAGCAGTATGAATTTCCATGGCTTTCCTCCTGACAGTCTATGAGATCCTCCAATGATCTCATTTCATTGCCCACTTGGCAATTCAAAAATTCATCCATGCCCTCCTAGTAGTCTATGATATCTGAAACTGATCCCTCCTCCTCATCACTGAGGGTTTCTTTGACTTCTGGCTCACATATGCAAACCAACTCTATGTCACTAAGGATTTCATCATACCTCAACCACTTCCTCAACTCTTGTTGTTGTTTCCTGGCCAATAGATTTTGAACAACCCATTTGGCTTTCTTGTTCAAAGGCCATTCATACCTCCAGTGTACTTTTGCCTCCTGTTGCATCTTCAATGTCAGCTATTCCATTCTCACCCTCATCTCAGTGAGTTCTTTGTCAATCTCTCCTTTACTCATCTATTGGTCGTCTTCTCTTCCACCATGCTCATGGCCTTCAGTATCCATTTCCATCTTTCACCTGCCTTCCTGGCAAGCATATGGATCACTCTACGTCTGAGAGAATCTCCATGTCCTCCTACAGCTCGCCTGGTTGTCTATTGATTATTTCACACCTGCAAACAATCACCACAAAGACTTAACACCCTGCTTCTTTTACCTGCTATATATAGATGAATCTCTGCTTCTAATTCCACTTGATGTTACCAGAATTTCTCCTTTCAATCCCTTTGTCTACTATCTGCAAACAAAATCCGTCTCTGATACCACTTAATGGTGTGTATCAAAGTATTTTCTTTATCTACTCTGCCTTCCTCTACTCATAGTCTACAGACAGAAAGTGGCTTTGCTACCACTTGATGGTATCAAATTGTATCTCTTCACAGTCCTCCTCTTGTCTGCGATTTGCAAACAAAAAAAGATTGGCTCTAATACCACTTGATGTAGACCCCCTACCTCAGTAGGGTCCACTAACCTCTCGATCTCTGGATCGCTCTCTTCCCTGAGCTAAAATCGCTCTTCGAGCTTCTGCTGGAACCCTTTGAATGAATCCATAGGTCCCTTTAACACCCTAGCACAAGTTTTGAAAAAACCTATGCACGCGCTCAGCTTTCGCATTTTGAGGTTTTGCGATTTCGCGAGTCGGGACTCCCTATCTCACGACTCCTTCACCCTTGAACTCCCGATTGTTGAAAAGTTGAAAAGGGCTCAAATCCACAGCTGGCTCCTCCCTTAACACTCTGCACCTTTCGTGTTTCAGGGTTTCACGATTTCGCGAGTCGGGACTCCCTGTCTCCCGACTCCTGACCTCTCGAACACTCGGTTCCCAGAATGCCGAAAAAGGCTTGACGTCGAAGCGCTACCAGCTTTCATGATTCAGGGAATCACGATGCAAGCATTCCCCATGTTCTCTGTCTTTCAAATCCCCGGTTGTCGAAAAGCCAAAATGTCTTGGCATTCGTTCCTTCGGGGTTTCACGATTCAGGATTTCGTGATTCCAGCTGCAGACGATTCTAGGTCCTTCGAACTCCCGGACCCTGAAATGCCGAAATCTCTCCCTCTGAGAGATCAATGGCCTAGACCCTTCTGGAACCAATGGCTATGATCACACTGGATTTACGACTCGAAATCTTTCGGGCCTTTCCCCGACAGCTTGACCACTCGCCATGTATCCTCCTTGATGGACGTTCCTGGTCCTTTCACGATTTCAGTGACTCTTCACTCTTGATCTCCTGGTGTCTGAATCCCCCTAATTCCTAAAATGGTTCAGATCTTTCTGGGATTTCACGAACCGGGAGTCCATGATGGAGTGACTCCAAAAATCTCTTGTCGCTCCAATCCCCGAATTTCGATATGGGAATTCTTGTATGAGATCAACGGTTGTCATTGATCCAGATTTGACAGTCGCTATCCTTTCTGAGCTTTAGAGTATTGGAAGATACTCGGCTCTAATCTACTTGATACTCTGTGAGATCCAATGGCCCACGGGATTTTGCACTTCTCCATGAAGCRTCTCCACCGTTTGTTTCATCTCCTCTCCTGCGCAACCTCCCAGATATTAAACTATGTGCACCTTCCTCTGGATCCRATGGCTATCGGTCCTTAGTGCTAGATCTAACRGCTATAGGCCTCCCTCAATCTAACGGTCCTTGGCACTTTTTGGAGTTTCGTGAACCRGAAGTTCATGATGCAGTGACTCCAAAATCACTTGTCGTTCCAAACCCTGAACTCYGAAATGTCGAAATTYGAATGCCCTCTCCTTCGCTTCTAATGCTYTRCACGCAAAAGCATTGTTCCTCCTGAGCTTCGGGACTTAGAATAAGTCCGCTCCCACACACTCCTTGTGCTACTGAKATTTTGAGTAACTCAGATCCGAAGTATTTCTTGTAAAGAAATGCTTCATGCCCTCCTGGCGTTCTTTGGCTCGATGCACACCTTGTAAGAGCCTTTCTCCATAGAGTGTTCAACAACCCTATGAGTTTCTTCTCTTCAACACTTCTCTTTTCTTAGAACTCGAAAGAGTTCCTTCTGTGCACACTTGCACACGCTCAATTCCCTCCTGGCAGAGYTTTACAGAACCTTCAGTAATTTTGTTTCTTCTCTGTRCCTTCCTTTGCATAGTTCCTCCTCCAGAGTATTCAGTGTTGGAAGTACTAAAACAACTGAGAGGGGGGGGTGAATCAGTTGTATGTGAGCTTAAACAATTTTAAGTTTGTTAAAACATTATTAATCTTTCTTCATGTGGTCATCAACAATATACAGCATATGGACAGTAAAATTAAAGACCATCAGTCACACATAAAATACACACAGAGACAGATTTTCACGAGGAAACCCATAAAGGGAGAAAACCTCCTCTTCTTCGAAATGATAGGCAATATTTTGCAATTCTGTACATCATTTACAATTGAGCACCAACTCAATGTGAGGCTGCTACCTCTATTTTACAAGCTGCAACTTGTTTGAGAGCTCCAACTCTCTAGTTTCTCTAGCACCCACTAGAAGGAAGCACTAACTCCCTGAATATTCCAGCACCAACTGGATGGAAGCACCAACTTACTGAATGTTCCAGCACCAACTTCCAGTTACACAGGCTCCAACCTGTATAACAGAGAACACTTGTTCTCCCTAGCACCACCCTGCCACCCTGGCTTCTCTGGTTGCAACCAGATGGAAGCTACAAATCCCTGTGTTCAAGCACCCACTTGAACCTCTGAGGACAACAGTCCTCCCGAGCACCTCCCTACCTCCCTAGAATATTAATGGCTAAATACATATTCAACTTTACAGATAAATCAGTTCTTACCAGTCTTTCTTTGTTCTGTAAATCTGGTCTTCTGTTCACTGTTCTGCTGCTCTTCTCTTCCTTTGTCTGTTCAGCAGGCATGCTCTTCATCAACTTGTTCAGTTATCCTACTCTGCTTTTTCTCTTTCTGTCATTCTTCTATACTCCTACTCTTTCTGTCATTCTTCTCTTATGTTCAATCTCCTTCTGCAAATTCTCTCCTCAATTTTTCTTTACAGTTTCATTCTTTTTCACATGCTCGACGACCAACCTGACACAGTCTGTTTCCACTTCTTTTATACAATCGAATAGATGACTCAACTTCCCATCTCCTTCGGCAAGAACAATGACAACTATCCCTGTAACTGAAACATTAACACATTTACAATCACGAGTCTGTTTCACTTAACATATTCGTAACAGAGGAGTTAATTTCAAGAAGGAACGGTAACCCTCCAATCACAATCAAATCTTATCCGCATCGTTGGATAATATTTATTATTCTTGCCTTTTAAATCAGGTTTCAGCACTTTCAGTGTCGAGATGCACATGTACTTGGAACCCCCGATTCTCCGATCCCCGATGTGCTCCTTTCCCGAGCTTTAGCCCCTTCCGGCTACACAATGGTCCATGTGACTAGCTATCACGTGACCGTCACCATACCTCTCATCGGGGTTTCGGGGTTTACAATGATAATGTGCATACGCCCCTTGGACCCGCAATATGTTGATTCCTAACTTCCTCTGTACTCCTTACACCTATCCTCCACTGACTCCTGGGTGTCCCACAAGCTATATGCCTTATCGGGAAATCGCGCATCGCGATTTCGCGATGTCTGATGTTCAATGTTCTTGTCAATACCAAAACCCGATCTCTGAAATTTCATATAGAGCTATGATCAACAGTCCTGGTGCGATCTTGACTCAACGGTTCAGATTCATTATGGATTCAACGGCTGCGATTAAATCATGAAATCGCATTTTGCGATTTCGGAGTTCTTGATGTCAAGAGATTTTGGCATTACAAAGTCTCGATCCCCGATTTTTGATGAGCCCTTTTCTCCACGCGCTGGCCCTCCTGGCTCAGCTCCGGGTCCACATGACCATTACTCCGTGACCACAACCTTACCCCGTCGGGGCTACGGGGTTTGTGATGCCTCAATGCATACAAACGTGGGATTCCCGATCGTCCAAATCTCGACGCTCCGTTACGCTGACAGCTGGCCTCCATTACGCCTCCGTCCTCCTACTCTGTTGTGTTGACAGCTGGCCCCCACTCATCGGGGTTTCACTGATTGCAATTTTACAATGCATAAATCACTTGTCACCGAGATCCCCGATTCTCCGATGAACAAAAGTCTAACGGCGCCCGATCCTTTGCCACCTGTCCTTGCAGATGGACGGTCCCTATTCCTCCGGGATTTCGAGACTTTCGATGTCTCGATTCACTTGTAACTGGGATCCCCGATTTCCTAATGGCCAATATCCCGATGCCTCACCAGAATGCTGACGCGTGTCCTGCCCAGATCAACGGCTAGGATTCTCTCTCCAATATCTCGATGACTTGTCAGGGATTTCTCCTCTGCACATTATGGATTAACCCCTACGCGACTCTTATAGATCCGATGGCTGTCGGGTTTTCTTCTCAGATCCTACGGCTCAGATCTGTTCTCCCTCTCTGCGCTCCTCCTGAGGCTTAACCTTTGTGCATATTTTGCAGATCCGGTGACTGACGGGTATCTGCTTCCAATCTGACGGCTCAGATCACTTCTTCTTCACACCTATCATCTTCACTGTTGCCATCAATGACAAGCATTCGTTGTATGTTCACTGATTTTTCCAACAATCTCCCCCTTTGGCATTGATGGAAACACTTGCATTCACACTCAACTCTCCTTTGCATTCAACCATTCAGATTCAACTTTGTTCCTGAAACATTTCGAACTCAACTCCTTTCTCCCCCTTTGACATCAATGTCAAAGAAGAAACAATCTTCCCCTGATCTGTTGCAAAAACATACTCCTCCTGTCGACTATAAGTATCTTGGGAATACATCAGATATTCAATAAGTACTCCCCCTGACCAGGTGAACAGATTAGGCACTTGAAATTATAACCCCCAACTTTTGATGAAGGTATCCAAAAGGGGTCGTTGCTAATGGTTTAGTAAAAATATCAGCAATCTGTTCTTTGGAAGGAATATAATTCAGCTGAACAATTCTGTTTGTAACTTGTTCTCGGAGAAAATGATA